>MVAH01000167.1:0-40094 GCA_014825575.1 Phaffia australis
GTGGGTGGGTGTATGTGTAGGTTTCAAAGATTTTTATGATTTTTTTCTTCTTTTTCAGGCATAGTCTTTTCTTCAACTCTTTTTTTCAACTTAACCATCCAATCATGCAGCGCGATCAACAGCAACGCCACCAGTGACGGTTCCTGCTAATATAGGCGGTGTCCCAATCTGCTCAGCAGAAGCATACGACGACGTTGCATCCGCTGTTGGCTGGGGTAACGATGGATCGACCATCGCTTGGACCTGTGTTTGGAAGGCTGTTGGCGTCGGTGTTTCCGAGACGTATGATGATCTGAGTTGAGAGTGATTTAAGGATGGGCAAGATAACTTTGAGTTCTAGGAAACAAGGGAAACAAACATCAAAGACAAACACGTACAATCGTTTCTTGGTTGGTTGCTCGCCAGATTCTGTAGAATCACCTTGAGCAGGTATAACCCGTGTCCGCTGTTTCAGCGTCTACAGGTTTTTATATATGATTCAGTCAGCTTTACACTTTAAACTGAGTAGGGAATGATAACGAATTGAAAGGCCTGTAAAGAAGCGAACCTTCGTCGATCGAATTCGCTTCAACACCTTCGGCGGTGCTTTGGCCGAACCTTCGAACACGTATTCTGGCAAATCCACACTATAAAATTCGAGTATTGATCTCAGTCACCACCCGACAGATGAACCGTGGAGACATGACCGTGAAGGAGGCAAGAAAAACGTACTTCTTGATATGTCTTATCACAATACCCATAGTCGCCTCCTCGAACGTGTCGATCATCTTGACTTGCTTCATGAAATCGTTTGTCGGATAACTGATATCTAGTTTACGTTTGGTTTTATCACCCGCTGAAAGAGAAGAAAAGGAAGTTGGCCGAGCAAAGATGAGTGCTTCTGGCACCCAGCGAGAAAAGACGACAGAGAGGAACCGAACCGACTCACGTTGTTTCGGCTTGACTTCCAATCCGATATAGAACGTCATCGTCCAAATCGCTCTAGCACCCTCTGCCTCCTTTCCTTCAATCGACTCTTTCGACCTATCTTTCATCTCCTCAGTCGCCTCTCCCTGGGCGGCCATCCTGACCTCATCCTCGTTTAAACAATATGCAACCTGCTCAAACCCTTTCACGAACGGATGTGCAATATCAAGCATGGCATCTCCGGCGTTCTCAAGTTTCATCACTAGCTGTCGTAGTTTGGATTCGACCGTGCCGGACCACTTTTTATGAGTCTCGAATCCGGAAGCAGAAGACATGATTTGTAGGTAGTATCTGAGGCAATTGAAAGATGAAATATCGTTCAGTCTTGATGAACGAACCGGTTCACACGATCAGAAAGGAGATGTCGCAAACAGGAGAGGTCGACCAACCGATAGCTATGGAAGAAATCATGCTTCTCAAATAGTTCACTCCAATCACCTCCAGCCGGGTCGTTCGACGACTTGACCATAATCTTATCTACGATGACTGCAGCCTTGCGAAACTCAGCCGTCATGACAGACTTTGTGGAATGCATCACGTTATGAGTCGAACACATAGATGGGTAGGCGGGGGTGATGATTGGCATCAAGTGTGCTCTGTCTCCCGGGTAGATCTAAGAAAATGAGCAGAAAGTGGAGACATGTCAGCGGACATTTATCTCAAGTGGGACGACCTGTGGACACGAGCGAAGGGACCGCACCAAAGGATTCCACACTTTGAGCTGCATGCTCGGTGGTCCGTTCTCAATCTTCTTCAAGATGACCGGTTGAGGCCAAAGCCAAGCTGAAAAGATTGCAAAAAACCGACCGACGATACCCGCTGCCTGAGCGGACGGGTAAAGTTGACAGATTCGAGCGGTCAACATTGCCCAAGCCACACCTCCCAGGAAACCGTTCACGTTCGAGTAGATTGCTCGTCCTGTGCGCAGACAAAAAGATATGTCCCGGAAGTAATGGTTAGAAAAAGGTGATAGGAAGCGCTGTAGGACGAAAAGACGGACGTTTGGCCCAAAGCTTGATGGCTCGAAGCGCGTCCCTAAAGACATCGACATTGGGAACCAGGTGAAGGATTAGGTCTGTTACTCTCGAACCTATGTATAGCGCAGAACGAATAGGAGAGAAGAGTGATGATGTTGAATTTCTCTGCAGAATCTTTTTCGCGTGTTCAACTGTACTTAGAACGCTACGGACCATTTAACGACCGCTGATTTTGATCGTCCATGCCTCGGAGGATAGAATCATCTGAAAGATCCAAATCATCCGGGACCTGATTAAAAGAAAAAAAAAAGAAAAAAAAAAAGAGACAAGTGGTTTGCCTTTCAATCAGAGTTCTCTGGCTGCAGGATTGGGTATGATGAGAGACGCGCGTACTGTAGGCGCCATGACTCTGGCAAAGGTGAAATCAAAGTCGACGCCGGCAATGACTGTCTTGATCAAAGGCACGTATGCGTTCGGGACAGACTATCAAGCAGCACCAACAAAGAGATGTATCAGATGCATCGTTCGCCGTTGGCCAAAAAGGTTAGGTATCATATGACGAGGCGACGAAAGACGTACCGCGATCTCTCCCATATCTGGCAAGGTTCTCAGCATGCCTTCAAAGATAGTAAAAAAGTCCTCCCGCATGACATGTTTCGGTACAACACATAGACAATCGATATCTGACCCTGGCCCATGGACACCTAGCCTGTTTCCATATATATATATATATATGGGTTTGTATCGACACATACACCGCCCATCCGATTCGTTTGTTTGTTCGCACCCATATATAAATATATATCATACGCGTATCCCAGCCCAGTTGTGTTTAGATCACCAACCGTTTGTTAGCATTGGTACTTGAAAAGAGCCAAGAGACGAAGTCGAACGGACCGATAGGAACCAAAAGTGAAGATCTTGCCGCCTGCTTCACGTGAAGCTTGTTCTGACAGCCCTTTCGCTATCGAGGCGCGATAGACAAACTGCTTGACGAGAGAAAGGATGGATCCCAGAAGTTTTTCCCTAATGAAAAGGAGAAAAAAGAAAAAGAAAAGGAGAGTCAGGGTAAAGGTATACGTATGAATTAGCATCTGTATCTCTAACGAGAACAGGGCGACTCCCGAACTAATACGACGCCCAACAGGGTTCAAACATAATCCTCTATCGTTTTGTCTCTTCGTTCACTTCATTGGCTTAAATCTGGAGGAGAAACAAAGAAGAAAAAAAAAAACAAACCTAAGCCTGCCTTCCTCCTTTGATTCAAACGTCTTTTGTTTTCGGAGTTCGTCCATCAGTCCTTTGGTCGCGTTAATCTCTGGTAACTTGGGTGGCTCTGTCGATATGGGCGGGGTGACCCCCAGTAACTTGACAGAACTATGCAAGCAAAGAATAAAGAGAGACCAGGATCCTCATCAACAAAAACTGATCGACATTGCTGAAAACGACGCAAGCTCATAGTCCCATACTTTGTAGCCATCTTTCCAGTACTTTGCTAGTATCGAAACCAGATAAAGCTTTATCGGTTTCCAGTTATGTTAGGTGGATGTCGGGCTTCAAAGAGATGAGACTTCAGAGGCGATCAAAGATGGAGGTACACTAGCTTACGTAACACTGTGAGTAACCTAATCCCCCATGTCGTCTGTAACCATTGCTTAGGTAATATCAAATTCTCATTACGTAATACGTAACCATCACCACCGTCCCTACCACCACCACGTCTGATCAAGATTACTGCGCAAGCCCGAAGCCAAATCGTTTTCAAGCTTTTGCCTTCACTTTCATCATCTCTCGATAGTTCTCTTATACCTCTACCTCGGAGCTGCAGCTGGTCATTCTCGCTCTTGCTCTTGCTCCTGTTCTTGCTCCTGCTCCTGCTCCTGCTCATCATGTCGTTGGCCTCATGGTCGTACCCATTTCTGCACCTGTCGTATCCGACAGTTCCTAGAAATGCAACCGCTCTGGCAACAGCATCAGCAGCAACCTCGGCTGTATCCTCAACGACGGCAACAACAAACTTTGAGGGGTCCTATTCGTCTTTTCAATCACTAGTTCAACCGCTCTATATTAAAGGACCTAAGGACGTTGCTGTCATTGTCACCTCGCTCGCAGTGTTTATCGTGCTCCGAGAGATTCTCATGAGGTTCATCCTCGCCCCCCTTGCCGAGCGCTGGATCGTTCATAGGGATGTACCTCCAGGGCTGAACCCAGACGGATCAAGCAAGCTCAGCACGGAGGATAGGCTCAGGCTGAGGAAGGCCGGAGAGAGAGAAATAAGAACAAGGAAGAAGGAGGCCATCAGGTTTGCTGAACAGGGCTGGAGTTTGCTGTACTATGGCGTGTACTGGCCGTTTGGACTTGTGAGTGCTTACAGCTAGTTCCATTGATCTTTCCTTCACATCATAATGGGCTTGCTGACCGTTCCGTTCGGGTGTACGCGCATGATTGTCAATATTCAGAGTGTTTTCCTAAACTCGTCGTCCTACAGGCCAGGTCATCTCATTCCGATAGATTTCGAGGCCATATGGACGTCCTATCCTCAGACCGCTCTGACATGGGAACAGAAGGCGTACTACCTGACTCAGTTCGTGTTGCTGGTCTGCATGCTTCTGGCGAAAGAATCGTTGTTTTCGTACTTATCGTTAGCTCTTCTTGTTGCTTCAACCAACGGAAAATAATCCAGACTTGCTTTCTGGTTCCATCAACTACTCATCCTAAACTCCGAGGCTCGGCGGAAGGATTATTACCAAATGCTCAGCCATCACTATATCACTATCGGCCTAATTATCGGTAGCTACTTGACAAATATGACAGCGATCGGGTACGCCTTTTTATTTTTGAATAGAGCTCCGAGTCACAGACACGCAAAGAGTCTCATCCAACAAAGTTCCTTTCTTGATTCCTCTATTCATCTTAGAACCGTCATCCTCGTCCTGCTAGATTTCGCCGATATCTTGCTCTCTTCTGCCAAAATGCTCAAATATCTCGGTTTCCGATTGATCACCGACATCACCTTTGGTCTGTTCCTCGTTTCTTGGTTAATAACCAGGCAGGTCGGCTTGCTGGTTGTAATCATTAGTATCTGGAAAGATTGCGCCAGGCTGGTGCTAGGGCCAGATGGAGTTTCCAACAGGGATCGATTAGGACCTTGGGATTTGGTCAGTCGTTTCTTCTCTAAATCTGCGCTGCTACACAAAAACTCGCGCGCTTAGAAGAGAGCCAGTCGATTCTTACTGTTCCTTCTTGTCTGTTCTCTCTTTGCTCTGTCAGCCTTTCACATCGGCGGCTCACAAAGTATTCGTTACTTTACTCTCCATGCTTTGGGTCATTATGTGTATCTGGTTCGCCATGATCTGCAACGTCGCCTGGAAAGTTATCGTTGGCTCCGGAGCTGAAGACACGAGGAGTGATGACGAAGGAGATGAGGAAATCTCGGTAGACGAAGAAGATCAGTTCACTAGAGAAATTGGACAGATCAACGACAAGGAAGACAGAGATGATGTGGGACATGAGGTTGGTAGGGAGATCGGGGAGGTTATGTACGTTTCATTCACACATCATCTTCTTTGATCCTAATGGAACCTAGCTCACCTGTTGTCTTTTTGATTACCCATGCGCTCGATCCAGTAACGAAAAGAACAAACAGAGTCCGCAAGATCTTCGTCTTCGATCATCCGGTGTTTCCCGGTCTTCATGAAACAGACTTTCTTCTGCTTCTTCCTCTTTTTTTTTCTTTTTTTTTTTCGTTCTTTTCTTTCTTTCTTTCTTTTTTCTTGCCTTTACTATATTAGATTTTTCTTCCTGTGTCTCACCCGGTTCCTTCTCTACTTCTAGAGCCTTGTCCATTCATCTATTCTACATCTTCTCCTTCTATCGTCCTCATCTGTAGGGTATGTCAGTATTTGATAGTCATGATCTGCTACTTATCTCTGTTCTTAATATCTATTATGACATTGTCTCTGTCCATCTAGAAAGTTTAAACAACGAACAAAAGAGCACAGGACAGAAGGAAGAGAAGAAAACAGCAGACCAGATAGTTTCCTCTTGACCACTCTCAGAGATAGGGAATTGATTAGAACGTTCGAAAAGAGAAATAAGATAGGAGAGCCTTGCAGGATTCATCTATAGCACACGAAAGAAACAGAAAAGGAGACTAAATCGGAAGAAGAGCGGGTCGATGAACTGTGAATTAAGTGAGAAATTCTTTAAAACGAATTTTATTTTAAAAACAAAAACAAAAATAAAAACAAAAATAAAAATAAAAATATTGAGGTGAAACGAGGTGAAACGAGGTCCCGAAGCGAAGAAAGGGGTGAGTCGTCCTTTAGCTTTTCTCTCTTTCTTCTCTCTTTTTAAGGGGGCAACAAAGTCTGTTACTAAGTCTCGATAGAAAGAAGATTCGACCCTCTTCGTCAACAAACAGAGAAAAGGAAGGGGCCTCTATAATTTTTAATCGTTATAAATAAAGTACTGAAACATTTGTTAATAGGCGCAAACTCCAAACGGGTTATCACATCGAAAGGTTGAAGATGAGAGAAATCAGAAGAAACTAGTTGATGTATGTGATGGGAAAAAGAAAGGAATGATGTATATGCAAAAAGAAATATTGTCCAAAGCAGAAGTATTCGAAGCAATCGATAGAAAAGTAAAGAGACGAGATGTATTAAAGATACAGATGTGAGAAAGACGTAATATGCAGAGGGTATAGAGGGAATGACAATCAGGTTGATCGCCAAAAGAAAATTATGCAACAGAGAAGAACCAGCAGACTATTGAGTTGTTAAAGCTATCGAAGACCAGACTTTGATCCAGAGTTATTAGCGGTTGCCTGGTCTCGAGCAACAGATCGTGTACCAACTTGGTTCTTTCCAGCATCTTGATCTGTGACACCACGACCAAATAAAGAGTTGAAGTGATGAGAACCCGACTTGTTCATCCGGAGAGTAGGTAGATAAGTAGAGAGATAGATAAGACGTACAAAGAGGTGGCAAATCAACCACTTCATCATCGTTCGGAATGTCTCCATGGGCGCCTTCGATCAACCCGGCATCTTCGTGTCTCACAAACCGGGTCTGCGACTGATTGCGCTCGTGATCAAACAATCCCTCTGCTCGAGTGCTCAGGGGTTCTTCGCCCCTGATGTTCCCTCCTTCTTGTGCGCCCTCATCTTCACCATCGCTGCCTGCTGTCGGTATGCCTCGGTAGCCTCCACTGAGCCTGTTGCCCGATGGACCACCGAACGTGAACGCTCTCTTCTCTGTTGACCTTCGGCTTTCCGAAAGACTATCTGTCGATGCAACGGTCGTGTTGGCGCCTACCGAACCAGGTGGGATATGTGAGAAGGATGAAGGTGGATATGTACCATTTCCGAAAGGCGAACTCAATGGTGTGAGCTGATATTGTGCCTGAGGAGTTGTCTCGTATGATTCGTTCTGTCGGCCGAACTGAGGAGAAGAGATACCTCCTGTTCGGTCAGAGTGACCACCGAGAGCGCCTCCAGCCCCTACCCCAGCTCCGGATAGGTAGGTCGATGTTCGGACGTTCTCGGGATCCTCGGGTACAGGAGGACTCCACGGTCGTGCAACGCCCATCATCTCTGTTGGATTGAACATAAACAATTGTCAATGATCAGAACACGCTTGTGTGTCTAAGAGAAAAAAAGAAAAAGAGGGAAAAAAACTGACCTTCTTTCTCGGTTTGATTTTTCTTTTCCCTTCTTTTGAACAGCCAAACGAAAAGACCAGCCAAGATTGCCAGACCAGCTAGGCCACCGACGACACCACCAGCAATAGCGCCTACATGAGACGTCTTTCTAGATGCATTGCTTGTGGTAGACGATGAAGAACTAGATGGATTCCCGGCAGGTGCTGTCACTGTTGTAGTTACACTAGATCGGAGACAAAATAAATTAAGGTTAGTATCGCAAGATCCGAGGCCATCAATCCCACCTAAAGAGAATGAAACACACGTTTGAGTCGTCGGTCTAGATTTAAGAACAGCAGCGCAGACGTCATGGATACAAAGTCAGATCTTATGTCCATGTAGGCAAATGGTAGAAGAGTAAGAGACTTACACATCACCAATAGGAAGTGACGAGTAGATTTCTGTTCCGGCTTTGAAGCAACTACTCGATCCGGCTGCGACGGTGTATATTCCAGTGGATCCTCCAGACCCTCTGTGATTGTTCAGAAACCACGGAGAAGTAGCATATGTGATCTGATCAGTTTCGGAGAAAGAGGTTACAGCAGTTAAACTTAAATCACCTACCGAGATCCACCATCGCTCATGATGAACATGACGTTGGTTCCAGCAGGGATCGCAGTGGTCCAATCAGCCCTTTGGTTAGTTATGTCCGTGATGGGAACGTTAAAAGACTCTCCTCCTGGGATGAGTCCCGATATTCCAACTGGTTGTTCAGAACGATGGAACATCAATTGAAAAAACAGTACAAGGATAGAGAGAAACAAGATGATGAGCAAACAGAGTACACACTAGGGGCGGTAGCGTTGTTCCAGTCATACACTGTCGTCGTGGCACATTGAGTAGGGTAAGATGTGCCATTCTCAAATTCGATTGAAAAGACCTGTCGAACGATTGATCTGGTCAGCGCGCGTGATCCTTGTTCGGACTGTGAGGAAGAACAAGAACCATGAGAGAACTAACAAAATCTAGATAATGAGGTAGATTTGCTAGGCAATCTGTGCCTGCGCCATCTGAATCGGATGTCTGAACGATCTGGGAAACTCTTCCTTGTGATGCTCCATCGGTTCGATCTTGAAGCATCGCTATGAACTCCACATTCTTTGCGAGCGGAAGGGCCGGAAGTGTGTAACTGGGGATTGTGTTGTCGAATGAAACATAAGAAGAAGAAGAAGAAGAAGAAGTAAAAGGAAAGATTGATTCAACAAACCAAAATAGTGTGGTTTCGTAGTAAGCTCGAGAGGCGCTCTAAGGGTTAAACGGGAGATAGATGATATCATCTTTGAAAGAACGAGAACGAACCTGTTACCTGTAGCAGTGAAACTGATGTTGCTGAGTACTTGACTATCATCTGTGGTCGGAATAAGAATGAGGTTGAACTCTGTCGAGACGATAGAGCCTGAAGGTCTAAGAATTGATAAGGACATATACATGTAGATCACGACAAACCCACAGATGATCAATTATTAAAGTCAGGGCCGGACGAAGGGTAAAGAGGCTCAGAGTATACGAAACAAAGACATGGAACGAAACGGATTGAGAGCGAAGAAAGGAAGAGAAGGTGAATGCAAACGTACACCCAGGTGATGTTCATCGGGCTACATTGTGATGGTTGAGTGATCTGAAAGGTAGATATTCCTGCCTGAGCGACTGTTGTAAAGAGGCCACCAATGAAAATTAGGGAGGATATCGGAGAAACCATTACTGAAGAGTCGGCTTTGAGGAAGATGATTAGGAGGGAAAGGAAAAGAAATATATGAGGAAGCGCAAGAAACGGGTTAAACCCAGAGCCAAGTGACCAAGAAGATAATCTTGGAGACACTTTGGGAAGCAAAGGAGCAAAGGAGAAGGATAGAGATAGACAGTAAGGAAGATCAAGCGAAGGACGAAGAGATAAAATGAGTAGAAGAAGAGAAAAAAAAAAGACGATGGAAGGAAGGAGGGAAGGAAGAAAGACCGGAGTAACGATCGACAGGCACACAACAAACACACGCGGTTTCATTCAGGCACAGGCACAGGCACAGGCACAAACACAGGCACAAACACAGGCACAATTACAGATGCATGAAACACCGTGTTTGTGTTGACGCGCTATCAACACGTCATGTATCTCTCCTGACTAATCGACTTCGACTCTAGACATCCATGTATGGTTCACAGCAGGTTGGGAACCCGTATCTGTTCGGATGCGACATCTAGTGTCTCTGCGCTATCCAATCGAAATCATATATATCACGATTGTTCAAGAAGATCCAGCAACGCTCTGCCCGCCTGCAAGCCAGCGTGTCCGACACGTTCTTCCTCTTGCTCCCCCTGACTGAAAGCGACTCGGACGAATGTTTTCATGTGTCTCGATCTTGAGGCAAAGATATAAAGTAAGCGCTTATACATTGAAATGAAACCGAACGAGGACGAGTCATGTCACATACCTAGATCGATCCATCTTCTGTTGAACAGACTCCTCAAGTGACTTGCTCTGTTTGTCGGCTACCCGAAGAACCTCATCAGGCAATCCTGCTAATCGGGCGCATTCCACTCCAAACGACGCCCGTGCTAGGCCAGGAGAGAGTCGGTAAAGGAACGTTATCTCGTGGCTTCCATCTGGTCGCGGTCTTTGGCCTGAGAGAGCAAAGAATATAATTGTTATCATTCAAGCATCAAATTTAAGCATCTGTAAGTAAGAAAGCAAGCACAATGACAAGATCATGGAGAACGAACGAAATCCCATATGCTGTGAAACAATACACCATATCAAAGTGAACATCAGCTTTATTCAAAAGCATAGTAGAAAAACGCGAATTCAACAAGAGGACCACTTACCCAGTTTGAAATGTCCACGAGCTAGATGAGAAAAGAGTGTTAAGAATCTCTTTTTATCAAGGAAACGATATTAAAGATTTTTGGACGAACCTGGTTTGCGAGTGAGGTTGCTACAACTGAGGATTTTTATCCGAACAAAGAATGCTATTAACCGTCCGTGTTGAAAGACAGATGGGAAAGAGTCGACTTACCTGGATAGTGAGTGATGAAAAGGTTGTTCGATCTAAAGGAACATATAGAAGTGTTCATTTTAGAATTTGTTTCTACTCTGGATGAATGCTATTCAGGAAGAGAGATGAACTGAAACAGAGACAACATACCGGATCCGAGTCACCAGGTGATACAACACAGCCTAATCCCCATCCAACCCAGCGATCACCCGGTGAGTCTTTGCTCAGAAAGGCTTCATACGACCAGGGGAGAGGAGAAAAACCGAGCCTACCTCAGCTAGTGCCATCCCATCGAATGTACTAGTCCCTCGACCCAGTTCATCCAACACAACTAGACTCCTGTCGGTCGCTGAGCGGCTGATTTAGATCAGTTTGTTTAAAGGCCAAGATGGGATCAGATGCATTTGCGTATCATCAAAAAATCAATCGGGCTCACATGATTTCGCTCGTCTCGGATAGCTCTACCTGTGAACCAGCCTCAGGTTCAGTAAACGCTTGGATATGAACAGACGACAGACCAAACTTACCATGAAAGTACTCTGGCCACCAGCGATGTCGTCCGATGCCCCCATTCGGCTGTTGCGTAAGGAAGATCAATTCAATCTTTGAGAATGACCAAAAACGATCATTTGAGTAGATAATGATACTCGTCCAAAGCTCACGTGTGAATTGCGTCGTGTATTCCTAAAGTCACGGCTGAGGCTGGCACTGAGGAGTTCATATTTGTATAAAGCAGTAAGCATAGGCATTACGAATTTTTTTTCGTAGAAAAGAATAAGCCTCAAGAGCAAGGCTAATATAAGAAGAGAAAAATACGGACCGTAGCTGCCTATCTGAGCCATGAGGACAATCAAGCAAACCGTCCGAACCAAACTCGATTTTCCACCCTTGTATGCAAGTATCATATACAGAAGGAAACAATTGATGAGCATAATCTTGAAGTGTATGTGAGCGGATCATGGGAACTGACCATGTTGGGACCTTAAGAACCGGATCATGCTAAGAGTGAGATCATCTTGTTTATCTGTTCAGTCTAGCAAAGGACTCACCTGTGATGATTTTGCTCCTCCCGTTCTTTGCGCTCATCACAAGATCATTCTATCGTCATAACGCCCTCCGATTGTAACCATCAGCAATCAATTTCCCAGTTTAAGGACAAATTCAAACTAGAATGCTCACCGGCACATACGCCTCATCAGACAGAGCTGCCAAAACTGGGTGAAACCCTCCTTTCACATCCAATTTAGGTTCATCGACCAATACAGGTTTCGTGTAGCCAGGCTGATTCGCTATCTTTGCTAATGATAGTAAGCAGTCAAGTGTTGCTAAATGATGGGTGGCCGATCGGAAGACATCATAGAACTCGTTTACTTCCCGGAGAAACTCTTGAAATGACGATGCTGAGATGGAGACGAGAGTTTCTTTGTATTGCTCTTTCTCACGGAGGACCTTTAGAATCTCGGGAGTATGAAACCGGACTCTATTGGAAACATGGAAAGAGATATAGCGCATCAATGTATGCCATACTAATAAGGGAGGATCGAATGAGTACTCACACCAGCTTCGTGGAAGAGATCTTGATCCAGTTCTTAGGAACTTTCTTGGCATCGGTTTGACGAACCTATGTAAAACAAAAGTACAGAAATGAGTTCGTAAAAACCATGTCGTTCTGAAGGATACCAAAGTACGTGGACCGACCTCGATCAAGTTATCTGGTTATACACCGAAACAAATATTCCATAAGCGCCTGATTCCCACTTACTATGATCTAACAAGTTAGATACTGAGTTAGATACTGACCTACACCAGAGACCGTACTGAAATCTAGATTTGGTCGTTTAAGAAGAACTCGAATCTCTGAAAGCTACGCCCGAACGAACAAGCGCATCCAAATCCAATGACATCTCAGGAACTTTGCATAGCTCTCTGACCTGCACTCAGTCATGGTAAGGACTTACAGTTGTGAAAAGCTTCCGATCGCACTTTTTGATGAGCTCTTTCGTCCTATCAGGTATGTTCAGACAAAATCGCTTGGATCAAATTCATGGCCACATACAACATAAAACCTGGTGATGAACCTACTCTGCTATATCTGGAAACTTGGTACTATCCTTCCAAAGGCTATCCATCTCTCCCTCCCTCGCGGCCTTTTCGTGAATTTCTTCCATGAGCGCCTCAACTGGTTCTGAGATACCAGCCAGAGAGCCGATGATATTCTTTAATATCTGGCTATTGAAAGTGAAAGATGAAACGGAAGCATAGGAAGACCCGAGCCGACGGAACTGAAGGAGAATGGTGATGAGTTCCTTAGGGGATGACTATGTGTACCAAATATTTAGTATGTATACCAGAGAACACGTTTCAAAATGAGAGATAGTAGAAACAATGCAGACTTTTCCGTATTGAATTCGAGCTAGACCTCGGGGTAGATCGAATAGTCCCCTCAGAAGACCTATCAGTTTCTCGACTCTGCCGTCAGTATCGGTCAGGAGTTCTTCTACAGCATCAACTCTAGCTTGTAGGTTGCTATTAATTTCAAGTATTGGGATCGACAGTATTCCGAAGTTATTCAGAATGCAGTAGGGGGATCGATACCAATAGATCTGGATAAGCTTAACTCACACCTGATCAATTAAAGGTCTCCCCACCCATTCTCTAAGAAGTCTGCTTCCAAATCTGGTCACACACTGATTGAGCAACCAAAATAGACTACCCTTCTCACCACCATTGTCTGAATTTCTGTACACCTCTAAGTTACTTTGTAACAGGCAAGTTGAGAAAAGGACCAGTAAGAATAAGACGACAACGACTATATGTGTGTTTGATAAAGACTAAAATTCACTTCAATGTGTTTGCGTTCAGAAGCATGTGAGTGAGCCCGGTAAATCTAGTGAAGGACGTCTCAGTATTCAACAAAGAGGATGATAAGTTGAACTCTGGAAAGAATAAGACCAAAAAGAAGTTGATCAGTCAATCAGTTGAGAGAACTAGATCTAGACAAAAGAGAATATACCTTGTAGGTATCTGACTGCATAGGCCAACGTAAGGACGACAGCCTTAGGGAAGTCTGTCAGAGCTGAGAGAACGACTGTTGTAACAAATCGAAGACACTTCAGTTTCTTTGCAGGTCGTCTCATCATATGGAGTTGACCAAACAGTTTACCTTTATTCTTCCCTCTTCCCGAGTTGAAAGAGGAAAGATAATTCTGCGCCGTGTCAAAACACATGTTGTCTTGATACCTCTCCAAACGAACGCCCCTGTATATGAATCGTACATGATGGTCAGTAAATCAAGGTTAGAGGCAAAGGTCAAACCAACCGAGAGAACAAAAGGGATGGAAGTTGAAGATTGCTCACCCGCGCCCGGCAATATCGGTAAGAAGCTTCTCGGTCTCTTTAGATAATTTACTCATTGGCAAGAGAAACTCTTGAGGACTAATGTGTGTGAGCCTTGTCTTTGTATGAATTGGATGAGTCGCGCCAGACTATTAGCCGTCCAGATGATTAAGAGGATGCAAGAGAGTGAGAATCGCCTACTTCAAGATCTCCTCGCGATCCTGCTACCCATTCATCCCATACGACGTCTCCAGTGCTAGGTACAACACTGATCATGCCTATCATCTCTTTGTTCTCTTCTGTTGGTCTCCTTCCTCTATCTGGTTGACTATATTTAGCCAGAATGAAGAGTGCGTTTGAAGGTGGAATGGCAGCAGCTAGTTCGAATTCTGAACTTGAGTCGAAAGAAGATAGTTCGTCTACGAATCTGTGATGAAGAACAAAATTCAAAAACAGTCGGTTCGATCGTTTCTTCTCCTCTTTATCTGAATTGACGGATAAATCAAGAGAGGATGAGAACACACGTAGTCGCGGTATAAAGTTCTTTCATTTCTCGGATGAATGGCGTATTTCTGTTATCACCAGATTTCTTCAAGGCAGCTGTCTCAATCTGCCTGCATACGCCTACTTTGTAGCCATGTGTGATGAGGTTCTTGACGTGTATGTTGATCCGATGGATCGGGATAGAGGCAGTCATGAAATTACGGCTGTAGGGTTAGTCAGACAGTGAAAATCCGAATGGTCAGATCGTGCGAATCCAGAGGATATGTCAAGAAGCACTTGCTCGGGGAAGGCGACGATATTCAGATATCGGGATGCGATCTGATAATTTAGGCCACTGTTTCAGCAAGAGATACTCGAACATTTCTTAGAGGATCATATGCCAAACCTTTGCGTCCTCTCCAAAAAATCGAAACTTGTATCCGACTAGGTTTCGAGGTGAGCAACAAGCTGAAATAAGCGAGTAGGCTTGATTCAGAAGATCCACTAACCCTCGACTATCAAAAGGACTCCAGGATGTTTCTCTTTGAGATCGAGAATCTTTGAAAGCATAGTCATCGACCCGAAGATAAGACTGAGTAGATCTTGCTTTTATAAACTAGCCAGACTGATCGAACACGCACTTGTTTCTCTAGAGGGGTATATGATTTCCCGCTGGGTCCCAGGATATCCTTGGCCTTTCCCAATCCCTGAGCTACTCCTTTAGCCCTAAGTTTCTCCTTCAGATTCTGCATCTTGGATGAAGAAGAGACCGACTGGCTCTCTTCGATCGCCTCTTCGGTATGATCTGACCCAGGATTAACTGCTAAGGCAGCCGCGTCTTCCGCACTTTCCAAGTCCAGTGATCGGCGCCTTCCGAAATCCACTCCCAGTAGTTTTAACTTGAAAAGCTCATGTCTCATCTCTTTAGATGCATCATTCACTGTATCGAAGTCCCTCATATTGATATCCTTTGGTACTGGCTCTATTTCTTGTACCAACCCATCATCTTCGACATATGCTAGTTTTCGAAGCCGTTCCTTGGCCGACATAGTCGTGCTAGCTTTTGGAAATGAAGGCGCAACTGACGGAGCTCTGACAGGAGCTCTAAAAGCAATAGTAGTGGAGGACGGTGGAAGAATATATGGTGCCCCTAAAGTCAAATCATCAGCAGAGGGTGATGGCGAGTCTTCAATCTCGATCGGATTGGCAGAAGTCGCGTCAGCTTGCTTGACCGGATGATCAGTGACTGAGGACCGATGCCTCTTGACCAAATGCGATTCTGACCGAGCTTGAGAAGAGGAAGGCGACTTTCTCTTGAAAAAGGACGATACCGATGGCTGGTTAGTCGGCGGAGAAGAGTCCTTCGGGATCATAGCGCGTCACGATCGATGGTGCTGATCGGAACGGGTGAACGTCTTTCGGATGATCAACGCTGGATGAGTTCTGCAACGTTGCTCGCCAGCGGCTAGCTAGGATGATGACGATTGAGAATGGTTAGGGTTAATTTATGCCACGTGACTGTCCTCACAGCCTTTTCACGTGATCATCCGCCACACACTTTCAACTCTGTTCGTTTCCAAATTCTCTCTCTCCGTTTTCTCGGCAGCAACACCGAGAAGCTCACCCTCCCTCTTCCCTTTCCTCTATTCCTCTAGCTCTGTTTTCTCTGCTTCCTCAGATCATATCCCTATCGCTCTCTCTCAGATAGGCCCTTCTGGTTAGAACTTTTCAACTTTCGGGGTGAAGTGTGCATGTGTTATTCGGCTGACGATATTCAATTCAATGCTACTCACTTTAATCTAGCTCTCCTCCGTTTCGTCCCAATCATGGCTTCTACTTCCACCGTTGGCACGACGCTTCCTCTCTTCTGGGATCTCTCTTCCTCTGTTCAATCCAAAAGGTTATCTTCATCTGCTCAACTCATTCAGACTCTTCAGCATTTCCAAACCAAGTTCGAGGCCTCTCCGGCCTATGCACGTGCGGCTGCTACCCCCCTCACTTCCTTTCCTCCGCCTGTCGCCCAAGACGAACAGAGCGAAGAAGCTCAGGATGCGGAGGAGGACGACGATGCCGACGATGATGATGATGATGAAGACGACGAGCCGGTCGACAAAGAGGCCAAGGCGTTGGACGCTCAGTTGGAAGCCAGAAACTCGGAAGACGTCAGCTACAGTATAAAGCGACTAGTCAGAGGTTTGGCTAGTCCTAGAGAAAGCTCTCGACTGGGTTTTGCGGTGGCTTTGACCGAGGTGAGCGACGATATCTTTATATAAGACAATCCACATATTTCTGTCATTTGTACATGTCATATCTAGCTGCACATGAGGAGCACATCAAGCATTCCGAACTAAACAAAAATTCTTACCGGTTATGTGTGCGGCGCTCTATCTACAGTTGCTCTCTCACTTAACGACCATCACGCCCACCCAGATAATATCTCTTGTTCTTCGATACTCCCGAGTTACAGTCTCTACCAAAGGACAAGAGACTCGAGACCTTCTGTTTGCTCGACTCTTCGGTCTCACCACCGTTATTCAATCCAACCTGCTATACGGCCCTACCTCAAGCATCGCCAACTTCCAAACGGTCGTTCGAGAGCTCGCCCTCGTCGGCGGAGAGAAGGTTTGGTTGAGAGAGAGTTGTTGGTGGTCAATCCTGTTAGCTTTGAGAGAACTAGAGGGAAAGACGTTAGACTGGAAGGAAGAGGCTGTCGAGTGGATGGCCGATTTTGTGCTAGGAGGCGGAGAGGAGGTTGGGGGAAAGGATTGGACTCCTGAAAAAGTGGCAGTGGCTTTAAGACTCCAAACTTCCCATCCTGTATGTTTTTTCTTTCTTTTTCATTTCTTGGCGGCTATGGTTGAGACTTTATCCGAACGTGTCCTCACAACATCCTTATTTCTCCTATCACTCAGAACCTACCCTTCAAGACGCTTCTTCTCCCTCCCTTCAAGTCGCCTTCTCTTCTTCACGCCTCGAACCTTCCTATCCTTGCTCGAATCCTCAAGGAGGCCTCTGTCTCTGCTTCTGCTGAAGAGGATGATGATGAAGAAGATGGAAACAAGTCTGGCGGAACGGGTAGCTGGAAGCCTCACCCTCATTTCGTTTGGGATATGATTCTCGATCGATACTTCCCCAAAGAGGAACAAATTGCTAGTAAAGCTCAGGCAGACAAGGCTCCCTTCTCAGAGTTCTGGCGGGTTGTCGTGGATGGTTCGTCACCGTTCTTGCGTATACATTTGATTGAGTATGAGCTAACGCGTTCCGCAATTGTAAATATAACGAAACAGATTCCTTGTTCGACGCAAAATCATCTTCTGAGCGAAAGTTCTGGGGGTTCCAAATCTTTGAGAAGACATTCCCTCGGTTGCCCGCTTCAGAAATGCCTTTAGTCTTTACTCCGAACTTTATGCGAACTTGGATCAACAATTTGGGAGGAGAGGAACGATACCTTCACAAGGCCGCTCTATCTATTGTTCGTCTCACCTATCCTGTGATACCTCATATATTAGCTTAACATCATATCCTTATTCATCCAACTATCAAACCCTTCTTATTTTAGGCCAAGCTTGTTCAGTCTGTCAACACCATTAATCCTACTGCTGGGTTCACCCTTGTCTCTCAGCTGCTCGGCAAGAACGGAAACCAGAACTTTGATAAGATCACCAAGACCAAGACAGTTTCCTCCATCCTGTCCTCTCTCACTATTGATGGTGTCAAGGAGTACATCGACTTCCTCAAGGGAATCGTCTATGACGGATTTGCTTCATCTTCAGAGTAGGTTTCATTCTTGTCCTATATGTATTGATACAGTATACGATCGACTCACTCTATTGTTCACATCTGCACAGTTTCGATCTCCGAGGTTTGGAGGCCCGAAGGATCTGGGCTTTTGATCAGCTAGTCGCATTGATTCGAAACGGTTCGATTCCCAAGGACGACTCTTGGGTCATCTCAATCATCGAGTTTTTTGTCCTTCACGGATTATACAAGGTCAAATCGGCCAACCCCAAGTCTCCTTTTGTTCATGTACGTCCGTCATCTTGCTATGTATTTTGAATTTCTTCTGATCAAGTCCTCTCTGGATCTATGTTTTTTTTGTTCTGGTCGAAATCTACAAGCTTCATACCGCTCCCCAGCTTTCCCTCTCCGACAACTTGCACGCTTACTGTCGATCCAAGCTCTCACTCGTGCTCAGCGAGTTGACTTCTGAAACCGCTCTCATCAAGGATTCTGCAGGCAAGACGCATCGGTCTGCTTCCACTGATTCTGCCGGTACCCTTTGGGTTTCTCGAGCACTCTCCATTGGCGAGGAGCTCGAGAAAGATAAGACGCATCTAGTTAGCGTGACGGACGCCGAGAAAGAGATTGCGGACGCCAGAAAGGATGCTAGGGTCGTCGTGAAAAGTCTGAAGGCGGTTCAAGACGAGAAGAAGGAGGCCGCTAAAGGTTTGGAATTGTTGATCCAGTCGGTGATTTTGCAGTCATTCGATGAGCCAGAGGATACGCTTGATATTCTTGCGGAGCTTAAAGGATGTGCCGAGAAGATGTTCAGCACCAAGAAGACCAAGGCGAGCAAGAAGACTGCTGCTGCTGCCACCAACGGAGCGGATGAGCCCGAGGATCTTGCTCCTATCGACCTGTTAGTGGATGTCTTGATCGGATTTATGGAGCGATCTAGCGCCCAGCTCCGAACTTTGGCTACTCAGGTCTTTGGAATGTTGTCTGGAGAAGTCTCGGAGAGCACGATTGACCTTCTTTTGGCTGTAAGTTGTATTTGCTTACTATTGTTTCTCTGGTCGAGAATACTGATATGTTGGTCCTCTATCTTTCGACTATGCGATCTTACAGCAACTCGAGGAGCGACCCGTCACTGCTGAAGATGATGAAGATGATGAGATGAAAGGCAATGATGATGACGAGGCCGAAGAAGACGAAGAAGACGAGGAAGACGAAGATGAGGATGATGATAATGACGACGAGGAAGAGGACGATGATGAGGGCGATGTCGAGGTTGACCCTGAGCTTCGAAAGAGGATAGCTGAGGCTCTTCAGGTCAACGGAGCTGATACAACTCTCAACGGAGTTGATGACGACTCGGACGACGAGGATGACTTGCTCATGGATGACGATCAGATGCTGGCATTAGACGATCAGTTGGCAGAGATCTTCAAGTCCCAAGTTGTCGGCAAGAAGGGAAACAAAGGTTCGTTTGTGCGGTTTCAAGCTTTTTATCAAAGATCACAAATATTGACGGATCGTTTTGGTTGTTGTGCTTCTTCCCCTATGTCCCTTTCTTTGCTTCTTCAGATGCTCAGCGTGAAGTTGTGCACTTCAAGAACAGAGTTCTCGAGATTGTCGAGACCTTTGCCAAGAAGCAGCCTAGCAATGCTCTCATCCTTCGACTATTCCTTCCTCTTCTTGAGCTTGTCCTCAATTCTAGTCCTACCGAGCAGCACCTATCCTCCAAGGCCACTGGTATTCTCAACCGAATCTGCAAGGCTAAGGAAGACATGGAAATTGTTGACCGGTCCGAGGCCATCGAGGTACTCGAGGAGCTCCACAACGCTTGCCGAAAGGCCCAATCTTTGCAGGTGGCTAAGACCTGCAGCACATGCAGCATGTTTGTTTCCCGTGCGCTCCTCCATGATCGATCCACCCCTTCATCTTCTAACAGCCAGGACCTCGCTCAGCCTATCTTGGACGTCTACAAGGCTTCGCTCGAAGACTTCATGACAAAAAAGGCAACCAAAATCCGACCGGTCCTGTTCTCGAACATGTTCTCTCGATTCCCCTCGATCGCTTGGGCCTTGAGAGATCCTCTTGTCGCCTACGCCAAATCTGACGGAGCCAACAGTTTCAGACGAACCCAGGCATTCCTCATCCTTAACGAGCTCACAAATCAGGTCTCTGTCTTGTCCAAGCAAGGACTTGACTCAGAAATCCGAGCATTCGTTCTTTCTTGCCGAGAAGCCATATTCTCCTTTATCGATGCTTCTTGCGACCCCTCCAAGAGCATTAAAGCCGACCGTTTGCGAGATGTCCTCAAGTTTGCCGTCAAGCTCGCCAAGTCGACATCGCCGATGGTTCTTCCAGAAGATCGACCGATTGTTTGGTCGTACGAGTCTATCCCGACCCTCGTCTCTAAGGTAAAGGAGTCCGATAGATTCAAATCATCGAGTGCTCTTCATTCTCTCATGGCCCAATTGATGGAGCTCGCCTCTGGAAAGGCTAAGAACGCGAAAGAGAAGAAGGAGCTGAAGAAAGACGCCAAGAAGACGGGGGATGTGGATATGAAGGAGGCCAAAGAGGACGAGTCAAAATCTGCATCTGATATTTCTCCTACTCTCAAGCGAAAATCGAAGAAGGAAGGAGTCAGCGGGGAGGTCAAGTCGAAGAAAAAGCCAAAGAAGGATGCGGCTGCCATTTAACTTTCTATACTAGTGCATTCTTGGCGTGATTCAATCATATGTTATTGCTTTTTTCTCAAGTTCTGTACTAGGCCGTTGTTTCGGTTCCAAAAAAAAATCATTAACATCGCAGGACGTAGTTTCACATCACATCAATGCATGTACGACATAATTATAAGTATGCTCCCCATCTGAAATCGATATATTCATCATAAGCAAATATTAGTCTGGCGCCTTCTAAGGAGATTCATATAGAAGGGTACAAGATTCACTTACCCGACATACATCCTAGCAAGATTGACTGGGTTAGTTGCCTCTTGGATCAACGCCTCAACTTGGTTGCTCACAGTAATCTCCTTAGTAGGAGCCGGTTGATTAGGAGCTACATAACCGGCCTGAACACCCCGTAACTTTCTCTCGATAGGTTCAAGAGAACGTTGGGCGAGTGCCAAGATACTGGTTTCGCTATTGTCCAGGCTACGTCGACTTCCTTTGGACTTTGCCTTTTCACGATCCTGAATTTGAAGCGATTAAGAGCATGTCATAAGCTGTTGCGCGAAGATCAAAATCTGAACGAATGATACGTACCATCCTGCGTTTATCGTTCTCCCATTCAACAAGAGGATCGTGTATAAATGTTTCAAGAACACTCATCAAAGAATCCTTGTTATCTCGCAAAATTCTCATCGTAACCTCACAAGCATTACGGTAGACACCTAGCGTTTCATTTCATGACACAGAAGGGTTTAATCAGTATAGGAGCCATGATCAATAAAGAGTATGGAATTCTTGCTTACCCTCGACACCAGTAACCCCGAATCCATCTACCTGATTGTGTGTCAAACGGAAAGGAACTCGTTCCTTAACATCAAATGTACGACCCTACTCCAAACATATAAGTCAGCGTATTAGTGTTGACGAGAGTAACGTTCACGTCTTCTGTGATGTGACTCAAACTGACCTTTTCAAATAAGCAATTGAGATCTACATGAACTGCATCCCCAGAGTTCTGATCATAGAGAGTGTTTTCTCCATGGCGATCTCCCAAACTGAAGAGGCCGCGGGTGAGATGACAGAACAAATAAGAAGCTAATCATAAAGGTCAGACGAACCCTAGTACAAAACCGACCATGGACATGACAGCATACGTCCTTCCGTAAGCTAAGCGAGCAGATAACCAAGCGCTCGGCTCTGGGAAAGTTTTCAGAAACCATTCATGGAAGACAGGAGAATACCTATATGATCATAAGCATCACCAAAATGAGCAAAATAAACTTCTAGCGGTATGACTTTTATCCTGACTCACATAGGTAATAATGTGTTCTGAAAATGCTCTGCCACCTCTGCATCCGTTTGAGTAGCATATTTCTTATAGATTTCTGATACCTCCCGGTTCTATGTGAAACGATAGGTGAGTTTCTCTTCCTAGCAAAGCATTCAGAATGGCGATCAAAGACGCACAAAAAGTGAAATTCCTTTCGGCGTATAACTTTGTGTGAGGATATTTCGCAGAGGGACCGTATGATTGACCCATTGACAAAGACCACATTCGTCATTCAACGGGGTTACGGCATATGTTCGAATATCTTCACATCACGGGAGTCGATGTTAGTACCAAGCCAACTTAAGAGCTGAAGAGAGAAGATACAAAGCTTACAGAGATGCCGCCTACGCGACTCGGAGTCTTTTTTCAGTAGCTTGTTGATCATAGCGTTGAAGTCCATAAGCCTTGCATCCTTCCTAAGATCATCGTTTGGTTTACAGAGGAAGCTGTAGGTTTGACCGTCATCGCCAACCAACGATATCTTTTTAGGTCGTACAAGAGAAGACATGACCTCAACGTTGTCGAAAAACTCTGAGATAACAATAGTTGATCAGAGATATGAATCGAACACCGAGAGAGGAAGAATGTTATGCGCTTACTTGCAAACCGAACCGGGGCTACTGGAAAGGGGTTGTGGTCTTTGCCTTTACTGACAGCCTCAGATGGAAGTGAGACTGTCAATGCTTCTTGGATAGGAATCATAAGAGGCGATGGTGCAAGGCTTTTTAGACTTCTGGCCACCCGGTCCATGCTTACGTCGGCTGTTGATTTGGACACGTCTAGCTTGGCGAGCTTGAGAAGCTCTTTGGTCATCAGTAGCGCCTTATCTATCAAATTTGAGACGTTTCCAACCTCATCAATAGCCCGAAGCTGTAGGGATGGATATAATATAAGTCAATTCGCCCTTGATGAGAAAATCCGAAGTCCATAATGTATTCACCTTATCGAAAATCCCAACACATCTTTTGACCCGATCTTCTTTCTTCGACTGAGAAACCGAGACCATTGACCAAATGGATTGAAGAGGATACGTCCGAACAACGTAGACGATGATTCTATAGATCTGACGATAGACCGATCCGTTAGGATGTCCAATACGGGAAACTAGTTGAGGAAAGGCGGTGAGCCACTATATGATATATAAGATAACATAATGTTCAGCAGTCAGCTACGAGAAAGGATTCTGGAGTAGGCACTGACCTGATAAACTGGTAATCTGCTCGTGCACTTATCGATGATAGCAGTCATCTTTGCTAGCGATTTGAGATCAGCATTGTCGGATGCTCTGTAGGTATACAAGAAGTAAAAATCTGTTGATAGACATGTGATGGGAAAGTAGTAGTTAATTGCACCTACCCTGACTTGTCCTTTTGTCTCTCGAGTTGAAGAATGTGCTCCTTTGCACCGTTGTCAAGCCAGATGGTAAGCATTCGTGGCATTGTACGATAAATGAACTTAGTTCCGAATCTCAAAGCTCGGGCGTAATTCTCCACTGTGAGTTGGAGGATTTGCATCGAGACCTCGCTGATAATGATCAAATGGTCGCAAAAAGAGAAGTCAGTAATGCATCGTTTTATCGGCCCACGCCTAAACATACCCATCGCTAGAATCCTTGTCATAGAAATGACCCAAGTGATAGTAGGGTGCCTCCCATCTAGAAAAATGAAGTGTCAGGACAAAGCTTGCGGATGACTATAAAAGAACGAGAGGAACTCTAATTAAGCTAAACTTACTCTGCATCGAGGGCAATAACCTTCTTAAATGCTGCGACTATATCGTTCACTTCGAATCTATCGGCATCTCGATACCATCTAGCATTCAGTAACGCTGCCTAGAAAAGTAAGGTCTCTCGTTAAAAAAACACATCGTTCCAAACTCAGTTGTACGAAGCCACAGACCTTTACTAGCCGAAAGTCTTTCGGGGCCTTGTTAACATCTTTGATCAAGGGATCCAACGTATGCTTGAGCTCTTGTAGCGCTCTTAAAGCTTGTCCGCTGGAGAGCAGAAGCTTTGCATCTTGCACAAACGTATAAGGAGCATCGTTCTGTCTCGCTTGGAGGACCGCGCTGTACGCTGTCTGCGTATGACCGGCTTTTCGAGCGATCTTGGAAGTCAACAACCAGGCCTTTCCAATCTCTCCTTTACTATCGAGAGCCTCACTGGCTTTTGTTGCACTTTAGGTCCAGTCCAGAATGCATCGTCAGAATCTTTCGTGATATATCTCGAAATCAAAGCACTTACCATAGATCGAAGGCCGTTCTTCTCATACTCAATATTGGTTCCTGAGCTCGGAAGGAAGGCAGAATTCGACTTAGTCGATTAGCCAAAGCTGACTTCATAGTGACAATTCTTTGAGTTGCCAGGGCTTGGTCATTCGGCCCGCCTGTGGAATGATTGAATTGTGGGAGTGTAGTGGTAGCGATCAACTCGAGCTCGTGAAGAACATGAAGTTGAATAACAGAATCGTAGGCTCGATTGTAAGAGTCTCTCCCGGCAGCCGTCAACGGTCGACCTAGCTCAAGTCGGGCAGTTCGCAAAACAGCGGGAAGGGATGCACCACCGGATCTAAGCTCCACGAGAACACGAGCGATAGCCAACTCTGGACTTGTTTCCTTGTTTTTCCTAAGAATATTTTCCACGGCTCCCCAATCTCCCACCATCCAAGACCCTTCAACCTGGAAGCTGCTAAGCATAGATTCCCATTGAGGTCGACGAGTTGTCAGCCCCTCGATGTGAGTCCGTAGTGTATCTATACAATAAAAAAGATAAGAATTCCAGTTCGTAAGATGAAACAATAGCACACAAAACAAACATACCGTAATGTCCCAAGTTCCTCAAACACCGCAGCAGACCGATATGCAAAGGGAGTTCGTTAGGTGATTCTTGGATTTGAACCTCCCAACAACTTTGTGCAGCGGTCCAACGACCGGTACTCTCGTGTTCTCGGATCTGATGCTCTAGTGACGGAGATAGAACTTTGGTAGATACGCCTTCCATGCCGTCTGGTTCATCAAGATCAGCATATATCTGATGAAGATGCTCATAGTATTGCTGAGTTTCTGGGGTCGATTCAGGCACGCCTGTCTTCTTCAGAGTGAGTATCCGCTGCTCGAAGTTGAGGAGAGATCGCGCATATGCTTTGCATTGAAGAGCAGCCTGGGCGGTGAGCTGAGTGTCAATACTGGAAATCACTCGCTCAACACCGCTAAGCTGTTGAGAGGCCAACTCGAAAGCTTGACTGATTGTTCCAGCCTTCTGAGCCTCTTTGCGTCTAGTAGCAAGATCCATTCGTTGATGTCGTAACCATTTACTGATGTGGTCCATCAAATCAAAGATAGTCTAGACGTAGAGCAAAACTAATTCAGGACTGACTGAAACAAACACATGTACACACAGGACTATCAGTAATCTCACCTGGGCACTAAGAAGTCGACGATCGGACGGAAAGTCCCCCTGTGGATCGACCTGGTCAAGAAGAACCGCTCGAATCTCTGCACTGATCTCCTTTCGAGCTGATGAATCACCATTGATGAGGATGTTGAGGACAATATGAGGCAGCAGATGCCGAGCTATATGAACGTCCTGACTCTTGATGACCACACGAAAAATATCGAATATCTGGCGAGCGTTTCCCACAGCGGTCTTCGGGATCAGATCGCTTGTCCAGCGTTGAATCCATTCTCGATACGTTGGACATGTTGTATATATAGGATGTTCAAACTGTTTCTCTGGGATCAGTTTCAGGACGTATTTTGTATCTAACATATCAGCCAAAGTGACTTGTTTCTGGGGAGGTATTTTCTTCCAACGGTCTCGAATTCGGAGAGCAACGGGAGCCCGAGAAGAAGAAGAAGAGGATCTGTCAAGAAGGTCCTTAGTAAACCCACAAAACTTGCTGAGCTCCTGGATAGCGTATGCGAGGTTCTCTTGATATCTGGTATCGTTTGTCGCTCTGAAAGCACCTACTAAGATGTCCACGAGTAAATGGACAGCAAATACTTGAGCTTCTTCAAGTGTAGCCAGATTGTCCGTGATTTGCCAAGAGGTTTCCTCTGTTCGGATAGTGAATCTATCTGGATCGAGAGCACCTATGATACCAAGACAATCCAAACTGATATCTCGGAGGTCTTCGACGTGGTCTCCATCTCGACTTGCAGAAGCGACCAACGTCTTGACGAGTTCTCCAACGACAGGATCGAACACATCACCCGAAGCCAATTGGGCAAATTGACTTTTCTTGAGTAATACTCCCTTAAGTTCCTCGAGAGCGCGAATACTGATAGTAATATTTTCGTCTCTTGCACGTCGAATAAGATTGTTGAGGAGGTCGGTTGATGACCACTTGTTTCTTGCTGCCTTGAGGCGTCGAGAAGCGCCTTGAAGTTTGTCAATACCTTCAAGATCAACGACATCGTCTAGAACTAAATCAGTGAATTCTGAATTCTCAACGATTGCATAATCAATGATGGTTGCTGCCAAAAAACGTTCTTCTTCCGTGAAAGAAGACCAAGAGGAGACAAAAGCAGCAGAGGTGGGACCGATATGAGGCGCGATGTCCTTGAACTTGAGGACAGTGAGGAATGTATGCCAGGTTTGAAGGGTAGCAAACCGGAGCGGAGGCTTATTGAGATTACCTTGAAGAGTGACCATGATCTGTGTGAAAGGTACCAATCTATTTCAGTTCTTGAGGAGAGTGTTTGAGAAGAAGAAATTCCGTCAAATCTCACCTGTTGAGAGAACGTAGCCATGGTTGGTCCAATCTTCTTCATCAGCGCGCCCAAGCTTCGGATAACCTTAATCTTATCCTGGGCTGTCTTTCGACCTTGGCCATCTTGAAGGAGCTCATTAACGTTGGAGATGATTCCCAGCATGTAGGGTTTCAGAAACTCTCCAAGGTCTAGAGTCGATTTCGATTCCAATTCTTTAAACTTCTTTTCAGCCTTTGATAAACCTGCCTCGGCCTTTTCATTAAAAACATACACATAAACCGATTGAAATTGGAAGACAGAAGCTCTTTAGTATGATCGTTCTCTAGAAGGTGAAAAAATCGAACATGTAAATTACCTTTCGAACCACCAAAATATCTTCGTCGCCCAAGTCCACAACCAGCTTGTATAACAGCTTGACTGGTTCGGCCATCTTGAGAAGATCTCCAGCCTTGACCGGATAATCTCTCCTGCCTCCTTCTTGTCCGCCTGCATATGTTCCAACTACTCCGATCAAGAATGCAAATCCTTTTTCTGTTGATGGCGCCGTCTGCATCAGCACGTGATAGAGAATCTCCAGGATGTTATCTAGCAGGATCTCGGCAATCTCCTTCCTCATAATTCTCCCCATAGCATACAGAACATCTTTCCGGAACTGAAGAACGACATGGGGGACGGTATAGGCAACAGTAGTTTCCAGAAAATTTTCTTGAGTTTCGTCGATTAGATTAACAAAGTCAGAGAGTGCAGAGGGTGCAATGATGAGTGAATCTACGAGGCGAAGGCTGATGGATTTGAAATAGGGATAGAACAGTTTATGAGGCGTTCGTTGATGGAAGTGAGCAAGGCTGAGAATCTATTCATGCAACATTCGATGATTCGATAGAAGTAAGAATTGTCCTCAGTTATTCTAGTTATATATGAGAAAGAAAGATACATATACTGACAGTCGAGTGAGCCAGCGATTTGATCCACGAATCGACATCTCCTAGTTGAATAACTAATTGAGAGGCTACTCTAGCGAGCAAGGCATCATCTGATCTCATCTTGCCCAGCGCACCTAATGTGGTAAGAGCGGTTTCTTTCGCGGGCACTGCTGGCTTCCCAAGAACCGAAAATAGACGAGTTAAGATTGGTTCGACTGCTGGAAAGAACGCCTGGTCATCTTTGTGAAAGTCGACGATAGCAATTACTCCCCGGCTGAGTCCAGAGTCATTTCAAGAGATTACCCGAAGATTACCTGATCTTCAGCCCGTGCAATCAAATGGACTTGTAGAATGGAAGTATTAAACCTTACCTCGCTGCCAGCCTAACATTTCTATCTAGATCTTCCAAGGCAACCCCGATCATCTCCACCATTCTCTGCTCGACTGTTTTGAGTTCCTTGGCATGTTCCGATGCTATATATACATGCTTTAACACCAAGCTCACGCCATCCAGCAATGCCATCTTGACTTTGACCGGCATGGCCGGATCGTATTTTCTTACAAGTTCTGAGAGGACAGCAATGGGTATGGATCGAAGATTGGTTGCGAATTTTCGCAAGGCCGGCCTGGAACTAGGTAGACGAGCAGGAAACGTGGGTGGATGGATTTGAACGGTGATAGCGTACGCATACAGAACTGAAGGAAGTGTCTTATAGAAGGCGCTTGTTTCTTCCGAAGTAGACGAGCTATTGATACCAAAACGTTCAGTATAAAAGACTAATAAACCGGATTATGTTGAAACATTAGAGCACAAAATGTAGGGAACCTACATTAGTTTGAGCTGTTTAATGTTCTTGTTCAGCGCGACACTCAGCCGTCTTCTTGTCTCTTGCCCGAAGCCACCCTGTGATTCGAATTGCTCAGATTCCTCGACCAAACTATCTCTAAAACACGCCTTCATAAAATCTCGAGTGAGCGAGGTCCAGTTACGTCCGTCTGCATCCCTTTTTCGCTTCCGAGGTTGGGAAGCGGAAGATGCCCGCATGTAGGCGATGGGAGAATTTGATGGAGAGGAGTTTGAAGCGAATATATATGCAATCGGTTTCAGCGCGGGCGCAGATGAAGGAAGGAGACTAAGAGCAGAGATGATAGCTTCCTGGTGGATGTACGCAGAGCGAGAGTGATCAGGTCGAATCAAATGAACAAAGTCAGAAGCTTTACTTCAAGATAAATCTCGAAAGGCTTGAGGATAAACTTACCTTCAAATCGCTTTCTCTCTCATAAACATTCCAAATCTTGATGAACTCGACCAGCAAACTGATATCCCCTATACCGTCTATTAGGACGGCTAAATCTTCTTTGTTTATGACTCTTCCGCTCTTCCTGATGACGCGCAATGCGCTCCTGAGTTGGCTATCTAACCTCCTCCACAAGCCTCGCTTTCTCATCTCGATCTGTCTAGATTCGCCATCCTCATCGACTTCCATACTATTACTGTGTTCATGCAGAGTCGGATCGCAAGCATCATTTGCTCGACCTTTCAAGGAAGCGATGATTTTAATCCATATCCTTGGATTGGTGACCTCTCCTAAAACCTCACTCAACCGGACATACTCTACTTCCAGCACGGATCGCTCGCCTCTCAATTCGGAAGAGACAACAGGCCATGAATGTAGTAGGGCCCGGGTGACGAACTTTTTGAACTTTGGAACAAAAGAGTAGCATGGTTCAGGACCGTTGGAAGAGGATCCAATCGGACGATGGAATAGAATTGAAACAGAGAACGAGAGTAGAGATAGCAACAGGGCACGTTGTTGGAAGAGAGTGTTGAGTGGTATATAGAAGATGTCCGATGAGGAATCTAAAGATGCAGAAGGATCGAACGGATCATGCTGGGATGATGAGTCTGAACGATTAGGATTGGGGAAGATCGCGATTTGGGAAAGATGAGCTGTCGCACTAGGATCGAGAACTGGAAGGGAAAAGAATGAGGAGACGAAAAATCAAGCCAATGTCAGCTCCGAAGTTTCGATAAGCCCCAATGTCAATTCACGAAAGAACGCTCACCTATTATAGCCTTTGAAATGTCCCCGAAGAGACTCTCCCAAGCCTGTCCCCTGTCTCTATCTCCCAGACGTCTCATCTTTACACATCCATGTTCGTCTCTATTTCCTCTTCCAACCATCTCGACTACCCTTCTCTCCAAGTTTTCGATAGCCTTTTCTATTCTCCTCATCCTGTCATCTACTTCTTCGTCAAGACCTACGCCCTTTCTACTAAGCAGCTTTGCTCTCACCGCAAAAGTTCTCTCCAAGATCCACCTCATCCCTCCTAGCCCTTCCCTCAGCTCCCATTGGAAGGATTCGACACGATCAAGATATAGTCCGGTGAGGTTAATAACATAGGTAAGCTCCCAAGCTTCGACAGGCTGGCCAACTGTTCTTGAAGTAAGAGGGTTGACCCATAGGTCGAAGAATCCAATTAACAGTCTTTTAGAGTTGATCTGATACTGATCAGGAGGGACAGATGAATCAGGATTCTGAATTTGACTCTGGCCCGATCGGAATATTTCATCCGGCTGAGATTCTATGCCATCTTTTTTGGGATAGGGAGGGAAGAGACCTTGATCTAAGGGAGCTGCGAGAGCTGTAGAAGCCAATTGAGTGGGTGGATTGGGTATAGGCATGACCAGTAAATGGTGTGGAACGTGAAGGCCAGAGAGAGCCTATATCCCTGTCGATTAGATGCTCTCGATATGCAGAATCTTATAATAGGGTGATGTTGAAATATTTGGATATATGCTATGCTACCGTCGGGCTGTATGTTGAAGGGAAGTAGTACTGATTGACGTAGCTGTCATCGAGGATGATGGGACTGTCGGTTCAATGATGCCTAGAGGATTTCTGACATAATCAGTCGCGGCCATCGACGCGACGCGACGCGTCGCGTCAATTCCATTTCTCCGGACCAACTTATCCTCGACGATTCACCTTCGGTCTCCATTTTGAAGCGCATCATGTCCTATCTTACTGGATGTGTAAGAACTTGATCGAAAGAAGAGCAGTCAGATGAAGCACTCTCAGTTCGTTCATCTATGTTTTTATGTTGTTCATCTCTTTTATCGGTCAGACAGGACATCTTGTTGTCAAGAGGAAGGATCTCGTTTGGAACGGTCATGATAGTGAATACCATCCTTCGACATCCTCCTTACCTTTGCTCAACTATTGTCGAAAGATAAAAGTTACTTCGAAGAACCATTTCACAATTGTCTATCTCATAGTATATCTATCTCATAGCCCAACTATATCTATCCTTGGATGTTCTCATCTAAACTACCATCACCAATGATAGCTTATGTGATACAGATCTAGACGCCCGAATCTTTCCCTAATAAGCAATTCTCCGGTCCGGTCCGGGGAAATTCTGGTTTCATCTCTTAAAACGCAAGAGCATCGGCGCTCTCTTTCTTTCCTTTTTGTCAAAGACAATACTTCTTGAGAACACCTTCCAGTCATATTAATACTTGGTCAAACGTCCATTCCATCATGTTCAACTCAGCTAAAGATGCTTCCTTGGATGTGAGTACAAGTTCATGGTCGCTCATTTTCTCGCTCATCCCCAGGTTCTGCTATCAATCACTAATGACATACATCCTTAGCTCACCGAGGAGGAACTCTTCATGGGTCTGGATTGCAGTACTCAAGGACTCAAAGCAGTCGCCGTCAACAAACATCTGGAAGTCGTACACGAAGTCAAAGTGGACTTCAGCTCAGAACTTCCTAGCTTTGGGTGAGTTCCTGCTTCTTATTTTGAACCCGGGTTAATAAATGAACTAGGCCAAGAATGAATCCGTTTCTGATATGGTATGTCTCTTTTCGGTCGAGGGACTTTTCTTAGTACAAAATCTGGAGTTCACATGCATCAAGGGGGAGTAGTCAATGCTCCTGTTGACATGTACCTTCAGGCTATAGATCTCCTTTTGGAGAAACTCAAAACAATGTCCGTCTTCTGTCTGGCTAATCCGGCCTTGCGTCTTGATCGAAAGGTCCACGAACTTACCTCTTTCTTGCTCGTCGAATACTTTCATCTTGTATGAATTCGACATTCAGTAAATTCCCGTTTGACAAAGTTATCTCTGTCTCTGGAGCCGGCCAACAGCATGCTATGGTTCTCTTCTCCTCCCGCGCTTCTTCTCTTCTATCCAATCTGTCTGCCTCCCAGCCAATTGCCTCGCAATTGGCCGATGCGTTCTCTTCTCCAACTGTCACCAATTGGCAAGACTCCTCGACCAAATCTGACTGCAGGGAGATAACGCGAGCCTTTCCTGATGGACCTGATGGCCTTGCGCAAGTTACTGGAAGCAAGGCTCACTCAAGGTTCACTGGACCACAGATCAGGAAACTCGTCACTAGAGGTGTTCCCGAGGTCTGGGAGAAGACTGAGAAAATCGCGCTCGTTAGCAACTGGCTAGCTACCATGTTTTGTGCAGATGGAGAGATCAAGGGCTACGATGAGGTTAGTCTTCCAACGGGTTCGTTCTGGACATGAGTACAACACGTTCATTACATAGATCCTTCCCTCATCTCGATTCATCGACTTTAGGCCGACGCTTCTGGAATGAACCTATGGGAGTAAGTGTCATCAAAGCAATGATTATTCCTGGCTTATCTTTCCTGACTTTACCTTCGCATCATCTTTTCCCAGTCTCCCCAATAGACGATGGTCTCCCGAAGTCCTCTCTCTGACTGTACCTGATCATGACCCTTCGGTGCTTGAGTCCAAGCTGACTAAAGTCGAGATTGATCCTGGACGAGCGATCGGTCACATCGGACAGTGGTGGGTCGACCGATGGAATTTCAACAAGGAGTGTATCATCGCGCCATTCACTGGAGACAACCCCAGTACTCTTCTATCGTTTATTCTTAGTCCGTAAGTCTGCATATCTTTCTAGTCATTCAGAGGTCACCATACGGAGAAGATTTCTCGCTCGAGTCGCTCATTCCTTTGTTCGTCTTTGTGTCATATTTCCTCTGAAAGAGGTGATGCTGTCGTCTCCTTAGGAACATCAGATACCGTCCTTTTAGCCTCCAATGAATATCTTCGTAAGTCCCTCTGCAAAACGTGCTGGTGTATACTCCTTACGCGGCATCAACATACTTATTGAAGAGAAATCCCTCTACTTTTTGATAGCCTCCCCCGATTATCATGTCTTTTCCTCTCCTGCTGGGGACTCCCCTTCTGGTCAACGCCGATACATGTCAATGTAAGCTCTGCATTTGCTAGTCAGAAATCCTCTTTCTGATGATCACTATCTTATCATACTCTGCAATGTATCATTTAGGCTTTGCTATAAAAACGGTTCTCTTTCGTGAGTCTTCCGTGACAGCGCATCGTCTAAGAGCATTCTTGTTTTTAGTCTGATATGATCGCCTCCCTCCGAAATGTCTTTTAGACGAGAACGTATTCGTGAAACCCACTGCGAGTCGTCTTGGGATATTTTCAATCAACAGGTTCTCGCCGGCTACGTGTCCACTCCAGCAGCAGGTTCCAATGTTGGTATCACCACATTCAACTATGACAAACCTGAGATTATCCCTTCCGGTGTATCCGGCATCCACATCTTCAGGGACGGGATTTATCTTCCTGGTGGAGAGGCTGACCTGAGTGAGGATGAAGTCAAGGAGCTGCCGAGAAGGGTGCTGGAGAGTCAATTCTTGAGTTTCAGGAAGAGAGTAGCTGGTATCTTGAAAGGAGAGAGACTCAACAGAGTATTTGTAGCTGGTGGTGGATCTGTCAAGTCAGTCAAAACCTGTTTTCTCTTTGCGTTTTGTGTGAAAGCGAGATTCTCATCTGCCTTGGACATTGTATAAATTTTCCTCAGCCCCGTAATCACCAAGTTGTTATCCGACGTCCTTGGTAAGTCTCGATCTGCATCGTTGTTTGTTTTGGGGTATTTGAATGCTAAGAGCTGACTTGCTGCATCTTTTGCACTATTTGCCTTTAGGTTGTCCTGTCTACGTGGCTAGCGGGTCGTCACAAGGATGCGCTATCGGAGCCGCCTACCGAGCTGCTGTTCGTGTTCATTTCTGCTCCTGCTTGCAGCTGCTTCTCTCCTCGTTCAGTACTCATGCTGATGTTGGACTCATGAATGATCGTTAGTGGGCATACAAGAAGCTTTCCTCACCTTGTGTATCATTCGAAGAAGTCGTCAACACTGCTAGAACAGGGTTCTATGCCCAGAAGACTGGTACTGTTGAGAAAGATGCGATCGCTGGTATGAAGAAAGTTGCTGATCCTGATCTGGACATCTGGAAAGCGTACGGAGCCCTCTTGCCAGGATGGGAGAAGATGGAAGACGAGGTCGTGGAGATCTGTAAAGACGAATAAATTCATAAAATGCAGGAGGCTTCAATCTTAATACTTTTCCTTAATCTATTTTGTACAACGACACTGTTTTTTGTGAATGTCGCTGGTGACTTCTTTGATGTGCTTTTCTCCTTCCGATTTGTTTGTCAACATTGAAAACGTTAATAGCTTATGCACTCTTGTAGAAGGTGTTATAGTGCCACCTGTGAATTTGCACCTGTATGTCTCTCACCGATGGTTCTCGGGTCCTAAGTAGACAGACATCTAGAACAGGGATACAAACAAGATCAACACGGCGAGGAATGCTGAACTATTTTGTTTATAGTCTGTCCGTACTATTTGTCTACTTTTTATGACAACTCTCACTGTGCTACGCGAACTCGCATATGGTTACAAGTAGTCTTCTTGTTGCCGACTTCATGGACCTTGAAGACTACAGAAGTTGACTAAACGTCTCAAATCAAAGTTAATGTCGTTAAACAACTGATCTGATCTGTATTATTGAGAACTCGGATTCCAACTGGGTGATGCATAGAAAACACGTCAGAAAAGACGGGAAAGAAGATGTTGTTATAAAGATATTCATCTGATACAAAGGCAAGGTAGTTGTTACAAGTCATACAACTCTTTCGATCAGGCAACTTCCATTCTTGAGCTGTTGAACTTCAGAACATGAGGAAAGGAAACATCAGAAAGTAGAACACCTTCACGTTGATCCCAATCTGTCATGCTTACTTACAAGATAGCTCTTCTTTGTTCAATCCGGATTCATCCGTTCTCGACAAGGTCCGACATCATAAGAGCTCAACTAGTGGTGGCCATGATCTCCAGAATCGGGTCCCCAAACAAGCTCCTTCAACGGTCCATGGTTAACGAGCTCATCGAATGCGACGTATACGGCAAAAACGCCGAGAGTAGGAAGAAGCATAGGAGTATATCTATGAGATTCGATTGGTCGTCGAAAGACATATGTGCAATCCCGATTTTGTCATGACAAGGGAGAACAAATGGTGATAGATACAGCAGCAGCAGCATCACCATGTGATAGTCCGTTGAATCATCAGTTCCAGTCAATATATACCCAGAAAAGAAAGCTCAATCCCGTCAGACTACTGTATCTGTTTTTGAAGACTATCTAACTGACAAGCGAAAATTGAAAGTTAAGAGGAGAGAACGAACGTCAAAAACCTTCCACCCTTGAACGGAGCCTGATATCTCCAAGCCTCTCTTCTCTCCCAAGGATTTCGCCATTCACGATGAAGAAAAGTTGTCGGGGATGGTCTCATGGTCGGATGGTGTTATGAACGAAACAGAGCAGCAAGATTGTTCCACTTTCGGAAATCCATCTCATGGGATCCCTCATGGTGAGTCCGCTGGTTACGCTCTTGGTTAACCCTAATTCTCCTGCGTTTGGATGCCTTGTTCAGTCGCTGCCGTTACCTCATCCTCCATTCAGAAACAACTGTGCTTATAGGCGCACTAATCAAGGTATAGATGATGTGTTCCATAGATCAAACTGCTTAAAGTATACTAGTCTAGCCTGCTTGGTATATAGCATCTCTTATAACTTTCTCATAATTCTACGAATTCACAAAAAAGAACAAGAACAATAATCTGATGGAATCAAAAGTAGCCATATGTATATATCGTCAAGCGCCTCCCATCTTGGCTAGTAGCTTCTTCAGTAGGTTCATTATCTCTTCGTTCCCTACCTTGTCGCCAGCTGGTATACTATCAGATGCGCCCGTTGATCTCGGCGATCCTCTCAATGTCGTCTCCATCTGCGCATCCGGCGGAGGGGGAGCGAGTTCGACAGGAATCGGAACATCTATGATGGGTTGATAAAGATCCTCGTCGTCTTCGTCCTCCATTGAAGAGTTTTCCGATTCTGAATCATCGTCGTTTTCATCATCTTCCTCTTCCTCATCCTCATCGTCTTCATCCTCCGCCTCCTCCTCCTCTGCCTCCTCCTCTCCGTTGTCTTGATGATGATCCTCTTCAACCTGGATTTCTTCGCCTCCTTCCTCGGACAGCCCGGTCTCTGTCCTAGATGCTTGAGCTGACCTTTCTTCTATCTCCTCTATATACTTATTAGTTTTCTTTTTCTCGCCGTCTTCTTGACTTTGCCACTCGTCATCTTCCTCTTCCTCTTCCTCTTCCTGCCAAACGATGTCAAGAGATGGTTCCTCTTCCTCCTCTTCCAGTGGAAGCTTCTTCTTTAGGGATTTCTTCTTCGAAGAAGGGTCTTTGTAGAGAACTGAGGCTGGTATTGATGGTAGTTTTGCGAACGGATGAGGATTATTTATGCCGCCAGAGACAACATCGTAGATATTTTTACCGGGTCCAGCCTTGTTATCAGTATTTCGAGCGGCTTGTTGAGATCTGAAATGAAGAAAGTAGTATCCGATAGATAGGTGATAAGCTAAATATCATGAAGTTCCTTCTTGCCACAGGGTAAAAAAAAGAGAGAATAGTATAATAAGAACATACAGAAGTTTGTATTTTTTGACCTCTGCCTCGAGTTTCACAATCCGAGCCTCCAGTCCGACAACGTAGTCTCTCTGGCGCTTTCTAGAATTCGATGCTGAATAGGAAGCGTAGTCTCGGTCAATACTGCAAGCTCAAAGTTCCCAGATGCAGCATCTGACTAACGAGAGAGATGAAGACGAACCTAGCTCTTTGTTTCGAGCTTTCCGACGCGCGGCCGACTCTTCTGCTGTCAGCTTTACTCTCTTTGGCGGCGGCGGCGGTGGATTCTCCTTTACTTTCCGCTTTCGGAGTAGCCTTCCACCTGGTATCGATAGTGTGCTCGGCTCATCTTCTTCGTCATCCTGTTCCTCTTGAATCGAAGACACATTCGTAGCGTCGCCATCCTTGGAAGAAGAATTGGATGGCGCAGAATCCGTATCATTAGGCTTTGTTGCATCTGTATTCAGGCTCGTGTTTGCGATAGTAGCTTCCAAGAACCCCTCCAAGATTGCTTTTCCCTTCCCTTCCCGCTTGGACGATGTTCTGGATGCATTGTTTAACAATCGTTCCATCGAGCCTGAAGCAGAAGCTGCCGGCTGAGAAGTATCTCTGATGACAAAACCGGTTGTAGAAATACCTGGAGTCACAGGATCGAATGTCGGTGGAGTGAGGTCTGGATAAGCCGTCGAGGGATCATAAGATGGATCTTCATCTTCGTTCTCTTCATCCTGAAACGGCCACCACCAATCGAGATCCAGACTTGCGCTTGGATCCGTTGCTATGCCAGCCACATTGGAATTATGTAAGGGAGTCGCCAGAAGGGAAGTAGATGATACGAATGGATCCGTAGGTAAGTTTGTAGACGTAGGTCCAGAAGATGGTAGAGAGTTCAAAACGTTGAGTGAGCCGGCGATTCCATCAAGAAAGGACGTATCAAGTCCTGCCCAAGCCTGATGCAAGGCGGCCAATTGATCATCAACATGGCTGAGATGATGAGGTGTTTGTAGTAATGTCTGAGGAGGTCTTGACGGTCTGCCTGATCGAGTCGTGACTGGCTCCTGCGTAAGTCCGTTAGGAAGGGAAGTATAGATACCTGCAGCAGCGGTGAGTGAAGAGCTTGAGGAGGAAGGATTATGTACTAATAAGCCTGATGGGGAACCGTTTGTATTTGGATGTTGTTGCTCTAGCCTGGAGAGCAAGGAGAGAATGGACGGTTCTTGTAGAAGCTGTTGTAGAATTGCTTGAGGGATTTGAGATGGCTGATTAGGAGACGGTGCGCCAACTGAGCTTGGCGTCATTCTAGACAGGAAGCTCGGAGCTGCTTTAGGTGTTGATAAAGAGGAAGGTAGCATGGGTGTAGACTTAGAAAGATGATTTGATTCATTGGGAGCAGACCCAGACTTATCGTTATGATTACTGATGCTTTCGCTACTGCTGTTCATGGTGTTTTTGTTGTTATTGTTGGTGCTGATACCGTTGCTGCCACCGCCGTTGATGTTATTGTTATCATTCAATCCACCAGATAAAGCAGCAAGAGCGAGAGCTTCAAGTCCATACGGTCTTGACGTGTTAGACTTGTCCTTTGAGGACGATGTAGAGTTAGATATAGGCTTCATAGCCTAGGTCAGTAAAGATTCAGAGATGATCGATTAGAACTACGAAGGATATCTGGCAGGAAGTAGGCGCGTTCTGCCACGTCGCCCCGAGATTGTAATTTAACTAGGGTTGTAATACAGGAAGTCAACTACTAACATCAGTCGTATCAATCCGGTTGATACCATCTCTATCGGTGAGCAAGTATCAAGGAAAAACACTCTTATCATGGAACCAGCAACTCCAGACATCCCATTGATACCTCCTGCTTTTGAGGACGGCCGTCTATCTCTTCAGTCGACAGATTCCGATCGACACGATTTGGTCGGTGTGTTTTATTCTCTCTCGTGTGAATTACCCTTCTGACGTGAATACATATACATCTCTTCTTTTAATAGCCCTTTCTTCTTCCCTTGTCCCATACACATCCGTTATTATCATCCTCGAATCCAAACTGGGATGTAGATAACTTTCTCCTCTCTCGATTACATGTCCCTTTGGATGAACTCAGAACGGATCTTAGGGCCTATTTAGCAGATCTCAAGGAAGAGCTCGTCCAGCTCATCAACGAGGATTACAAGGAATTTATTAGTCTCGGTACTGGTCTCCGAGGAGAAGGCAAGAGGCTGGACCTCGTACGAGGGCCTATAGAGGTGCTGAAGAAAGATGTCGAGGTGATTCTTGTTCAAAGTAGTGAAGACACATTTCTTATTAAGCTCACTCATCAACTGTTGCCCATTTCTTAGATCATTCGGTCCTCGCTCGTCTCAAACGAACGGATCGTTCAGCAGAAACTCGATGAAAGATCTGCCCTCCGAGAAGAGAAGAATCTTCTCCAAACTCTACTCTCTTTGACAGACTCCCTTACCCGAGCGGAAACACTTCTGATGATCGATCAAATGGAAGATCCAGAGAACAGTAACTCGAAGATTGCCAGCTCGAGTGACCGGCCGATACTCTCCAGGCTGAACACCGCTTCTACAGCACTGTCAACGACAAAGCCAAGTCAAGCTGCTACCTCAGGTGGAGAGAAGTTGATTGCTAGAGTGGCGGACGAATATACTCGAGTTCTCTATCTTGCGGATAAAGCTAGGAGAGAAGAATGTGCAATCTTGGATGAAGTTCAATGGGTTGGTAGTCAATCTCTCAAAAGCTCGATGAATCGATAGAGAAGATATTGATCATACGGATACGACTATTTTGTGCAGCGTATAGAGCGAATCCGAAATACTCTTCATAGGGACCTTGACCATCTGTTCTCTGATACTCTCTTCTCATTGTCATCCCAGTCGTCGCACTACACCACATCATCATCAAATCTGCATCACACACTCCAGGCATGCCTCAAGACGTATGACCTAATTTCGGGTTGGCGGGATGCCGAAGATCTCCTTCGTCGAGAACTCGTTCGGCCGCTTGTTAGACGGATTATTGTCAGTTCCAACTTGGAAATGCTTCTCGATCCGCCTGTTCCTGCTACTCCTTTCACGTCCCATCCAGCCAATTTTGATGGGCCTTCTAGGAAGTCTTTTGGACTTTCTCCGTCTATTCGATCGAGCCTAGAACTTGGTCCTCAAACCCCTTCAACGCCCATATCCTTCGGAGCTCCTCCAACACCATTTAAAGAATCATATCAGCTTGATTCTTCTGATCGCGTAGAAATAAATCCGTTCGACCTGGCTACGCCTCAGAGGCCACTGTCACCATCAGCGATAATTTCTTCGACAGATGGCAGTCAAAAGGCCATGGCCGGTTTAAGGAAAGTACACATGGACGATCCATCTCCTTTGGGAAAAATGTTTGACCAGCTACTTAGCGTGATCGAAAAAGAATGTACACTTGTATTGGAA
>MVAH01000168.1:0-39702 GCA_014825575.1 Phaffia australis
CCCCCTCCTCTCTTCTCCCCCCTCCTTCCGCCTCCTGTCCCTTCAAAGATGCAACCAAAGTTTTCCAACTTCGCAGTTTCCTCCCTACGATCCTCCTGCCCGCAAGCTAGAGTTCCTTCCGTTGTGAAGGACCACCCCGTGCTCGCCTCTGGCACCCGGGCTCTCTCCTCGTTGTAACCTGTTCGCGGCGATTGGTTTCGAACCCCTTTGCCGTTTGAGCGGGCCGCCTCGGCCTTTCCCTCTTTACCGGGGTTGAGAGGTCTTGATGGCGCGGACGGGTCGATGGGGGCTCTTCAGGAGGGCTGGCCTGCCCCTGTGGGGGTGTGTGCCGGCGGGTGGGAACGAATGAGGGCATTTTTCTTCCTTGGATGTCTGAGACCCTTCTGTCTGTTGTGCCTGCGTGTGCAACACCCTCCTCTGTCGTCGTGTGGATCAGCTGGTGTGGGAGAGCGAAGACTGACCTGACTGTCGGTTGTTTTGTGTTCTTTTTTTTTCCGTTTTGACTGGCTGGTTCTGCAGGTCTTTTTGTACGTAGTATGTTTTTGCGCGCTTGTGTGTGTGTGTGTGTGTGTGTGTTATATATGTGTGTGTTGTACATGTTGCCCTAATGGAAGAGATAAGAAAGCAACGGAAACAAGGCGAGGATGATCGACACTGGAGACATATGATCATGAGTCTTGGACCCCAGTATCTGTAATGATGGTGCGCAAGATCATCAAGGTTGTGATCATTACCTGGGATAGCTGATCAGACCTCGGCTCTGAAAATGACTACGGACACTGTTTTGTAGGCAGTGATTAACATCAACAAGCCTCTTATCGCTTATTCTACCACTATCACCACTACATACTACCACACCTGAAGTTGTTGTTCCTACTATCATCACCACCGCGACAACGATAGACACACAGTCAACCAGACGATACAGATAGAATGTTGGTCATGATGGATATTTGAATTAATATAAATATTTGAATATATTGAATAAGTAGATACGTCCAAATTACCACTCCTTGAATAGATCTCTCCGAACGGACTGCTAATCAACATTTCAACACTCACATCCATCATCACCAGCATTCAGTCGGCTATGTCTGCCTCTCCTCCACCTACTCATGCGACTAAGAGACAAAGGAGCACCACTCCTCCGGTCACAAAAGAGAAACCAGGCTCGACAGATGTGCTTGATGCAGAGCCCGAGAGCGATGAGGATGATATCGGTAAGTTGTCTCGACCTCCTTCCTTTCTTATATCCCTCGTTCTTGTTTTCTGATTGTGCTTTTCTTCTTTGTTAATATTTAGGACCAATGCCTGAAGCACCCGGAGATGATACTGAAGACGGACCTCAGCCTCCTGGAGAGCAGAAGAAGCGAAAGAAACGAAAGGGTGAGTAGTCGGTTCAATTCGTTTTTATCCTCCTTACTTCCTTCTTCGTTTGTTGAGATACTCACCAACAGAGAATCGGATGAAACGCTATCGAATCGGACTGTTTCAGTCCTCGCTCATGAGAAGTTGTTCTTAGAGCATCTTCCTTCGGCAGACAGATATTACAAGTCATTTATGCATCGAGATGTCGTCAATACCGTCACCGTCACAAAGTACGTTGCTCTTATATGCCATCTTCTATACATTAGATTTCAAGGGCTGAAACTCGTCGCGTCTTTTTCTCTAACACTGTAACTTTGCTGTCTGTCTTACCACTCAGAACCGACTTTGTGCTCACCACCTCCATGGATGGTCACCTCAAGCTATGGAAGAAACAGGCGGAGGGAATTGAGTTCGTCAAGCACTACAGAGCCCATCTCGGTCCGGTCTTGGCCGTTAGTGGAAGTAGCGACGGAACGGTCTTTGCTACCATCGGCTCGGACGGATGCAAGGTGTTCGATGTCGTCAACTTTGGTGAGTGTCTTGTTCTGTTCTCAGAATTCTATCTTGGTTCCTCTTCCAGACGTGAGAAGACTCACGAGCGGCCTGGTACTTTCTACAGATATGATCAACATGCTCAAATTGGATTTCGAGCCAAAGACGTGTTGCTGGATTCATCAATCCGGAACCGCTCAAACTCTTCTCGCCATGTGCGTATCTCTACCTCGTGTCTTTCTTTGGGTCCTTTCTCAGAAATCTGGGGACATGACTGATCTTCTGGCTCTTATATTCTTGTATGCAGCTCGGAACAGGGTACAAGTGTCATTCGGATCTATGACGGCCGTGGTGATGGCAAGCCGCTCTACATTCTCGATAAACTACACAGGCATCCGATCCACCTCATGGTCGTAAGTCTATAAACTATTGATCAGAATGAACAACCCAGTCTTATACATACTTCTGCGGCGTTGCTTGGGGGTTTAGTACAATGATCGGTACGATACCGTCGTCTCTGCGGATGAAGGTGGCTTCATCGAGTATTGGCAGCCGAGTGAACCGTGGGAGCTTCCGACTGGAGTCAAAGGCTTATGGGAGTTCAAAAGCAGTACCGATTTGTACGAGTTCAAGAAGGCAAAGAGCTTGCCGACCTCTATCGTGTTCTCTCCCCAACAAACTCAATTCTCAACACTTTCCCTTCCGGATCGGCAAGTCCGAATCTTCAACTTCCTGTCCGGTAAGAAGACAAGACAGTACGATGAGTCTCTTCAGGCCATCCAGGAGATGCAACAGGCAGGGACGGCCGTGTTTCGGATGGATGATATGGAGTTTGGTAGGCGTCTCGCCGCAGATAGAGAATTGGAAAAGATTGGATTAGGTGTTGGAAGTTGCGCCTGGGACGAAAGTGGAGGATTCTTACTTTACCCTACCATGTTGGGTATCAAAGGTATCTTCGATCTCTTCTTTCTCTTAAGTCTCGATGGCGTCGAGATATCTTTGTGATCAGAAGCTAACGGGAGACGATATGAATCTAGTCGTCAACACGGTTTCCAACAGGGTTGTTAGAGTATTGGGTAAGGACGAAACATCCAGGTGGATGAACCTCGCTCTTTACCAAGGTGCGCCGTCGAAAAAAGGTTTGGCCACGATCGTAAGTCTTTCTTTCTGTCTCTTTGTGATTATTATCTATATGCCGCGTTTCGCTGAACAGAAAGAAAATGGCTACCTTTCGCGCACTTTGTGGATCAGGCTATGGCTGCTTCGGCCAATCCCTTGCTTGCCGAGCGAGAGTCTCGAGACCCTACGCTTTTCTGTACTGCATACAAACGATCTAGATTCTATCTCTTTTCTCAAACTGAGCCCGAGTAAGTCTTCCCTCTTTCCATATGTGCATCGGCTTGTCCTTGACCTTCATTTCTACATTGACTTGGCAGGGATACAAAGGGCGGTGATCGAGATGTATTTAACGAACGACCTACTAGAGAAGAACAATCCGTCGCGATGACCCAACCCGTCAAGATTGGGGGTCAACTTGGAACATCAGCTGTCATTCACACCACCAAGGGAGATATTGTATGTCTTTGACTTTCCTTTCTAAGTCTGTTTTGTGCTGATATCAGTGTGGGGATGTTTCGATTGGTTTGGCTGGATTAGCACTTCAAACTCTTCCCTGATCAAGCTCCTAAAGCGGTTGAAAACTTCTGGTTCGTACTCTCCGCTTCTATAGTGTTTGGTGCTCAAATCTGAAGATGTGTCTATTGATGGGATCTGATGCGCGGCTCGGTTGTGTCTCTTTATAGCACTCATGCGAAGGAAGGATACTACAACGGGATTATCTTCCATCGAATCATTAAAAAATTCGTATGGCCTTTCCCTTGTAATCTCCATCGATAATATCCAACACCATCTATTGATCAAGACTGACTGCTTTTCTTTCTCTTCTTTGGACAAATCGATTGGTAACAGATGCTTCAAACGGGAGACCCATTGGGTGATGGAACCGGTGGAGAATCAATCTGGGGTAGTGAATTCGAGGATGAGTTCGATCCTAGTTTAAGACATGATAGGTGATTGCTCCCTCTTTTCAGATATGAAGACAAGAAACCGGAACGCTGATATCATCTCGATTCTTCTTTCCTCCTAAAAGGCCATACACATTGAGTATGGCTAATGGTAAGTTCTCAAACTCGTTACATCTAGCTCAACCCCGGATTCTCTGTTGATATTTATCTGTTCCCAACCAGCCGGACCAAAGACAAACGGATCCCAATTCTTTATCACGACGGTACCTACTCCATGGCTCGACGATAAACACACGTTTGTCCTTAACTATTCGATTTTCAGAAGCTATCAAACCTGATCTGATCGTTTTCCTATCTTTATTTTTCTTGACAAAAAAATATTATGTTTGCTTCGGTACCAAAGTGTGTTCGGAAGAGCAACGTTGGGTCTCGACGTGATACACGCCATCGAGGATGTGAGGACGGACAAAGGGGATAAGCCATATGATGATATCAAGATGGTCAGCATCGATATCGGAAACTAACATGTAAGAAGATGTAAAAGAGCTCTGAGAGTGAGCTCAGGAGAGAACCTATGTACGTTCAAATATCTGTCCTTGTCGCTTTCTACGTTTAAGAGAAGATGTGGTGCTGACGTTCTTTGGGTTTAGAATACTGTCGATATTGTTCGATCGGGAGAAAACAGATATGAATGAATAAACACACTTTTTGAAATCGATAAAGCACTTAAGAGGACCACATAAGAGAGCGGTCGACTAACTTTTCTCGTTCCGTTGTTCTAATACTGCTTACTTCTTTTATGTTTCATGAGGAAGATGTTTGAGATAAGTTTTTTTTTTCCTCTTTCTTCCGTTCCTCTCTCCTCTCTTCCCCCCTCGTCCCGCGCGTGTCTTGTTACATCTTTTCTTTTGTCTCTCTACTATCAAACCCCGACAAGTGGAATTACATATGGGGAATGCTCTGAGCGATCATGCGACTATCGTAGATCTGTAAACTCCGAATCATTCCCTATCTCCTACCTTGTCGAAGATCTATCCAGCTGATCCCCTCAAGAGGGTGGGTCGGCCGAAACGTTCTGGTCCGCCTTCGCTTCCTGGATCCTTTCTAGCCTTTCCTTCGACCGACTTCCCTTTTTCGAGGGGGAGGATGGGAAAGGGGAGGGATCGAGAGGATTTAAGATCTCCACGAGGGTCGTGATTTTTATCGTTGTCGGACATTTTCACTCCTCTTCTGTCATTGTCTATAGCATGTAGTTGAGTCATAAAACAACATCGGTTCTTTTCTCTTCCTAAAAGCACCTCAGTTAGAAAAGAAACCACATCAAAATTGAGGACTAAAACTGAGGGAAAAGACAGAGATGAGGATCAAGACAATTGGACTAATGAGGATTCGTACAACCAAAGAATGAGAGAACAAGACCGAGAGCGTAAAAGAGGAAGGAGAGTCGGACACAGAAGAGAAACAATGCGCGCACGGAAGGATAGAAGTAGGGGGAAGCAACAAGACATAGGGAAACAAGATAGAGAAAGTCAGAGCCGAGAAAGAAGTCGTAATCGAGAAAAGTTGAAAATAGAGATAGATGTATCAAGTCCTGACTGAACCATCAAGGGAGAAGGAAGAAGAGATCAACGAAAGCTAGGGAAGAAGGTCCAAGACCGGCGATTGAGCAGATGTCCCCTCATGTAAAACACATCGTCGCACGATCATGAAGTCTATACAGACAGAATGCCAAAACGGAAAGAGAGAAGAATGAAAACAAAGTTTCAAACACGATGAAGATTCATATCCTCATGTAATCATGGGACTCTACCTACTTAGGGGTGAGGAAGGAGAAGATAAATATGCTTACCATAGTTATAGAACGATAGGAGCTTCAAACTTGGATTCAGACTCAACCACGCCGAGCCAGAATTGCCTTGATCCTCGCCCATGGTTTCCTCGCCCTTCTAGCCTCCTTTCGCTCTTTCCATTCCTCGAACGCATCCCGGGTCATCGTTTTCCCCCGTTGCGCTGATCGGCCAGCCCTGATCCAAGCCTCTATCAAGATCTGGTTCACTTTGTTCATCGCATACTCGACTAGTTCATGAACGAATGGTAGAGGCGGCCAGAACAAACTCAGAACGGTCTTTTGAAGATTGTGCAAGTTGTTGTAAGCACTCTGAATAGAAGATTTTGATCTCTCGAATAAGACTTGAACGATATCCTTAGTCTGACGGTAAGCTTCTTGAACGGGAACGATCACAGATCCGAGCATCTCGACGTCCAGTGAAAACCGATGCACAGGGAAAGAGTCTGGCAAGCTTGTAGGAAGAGCGAAGACAGTTGGATGCACATATTCGGAAAGATTCCACACCTGCTGTCTAACTGAACAAGACCGATTCAAAGTCCTATGTTGGAATGAAGCAATAGATCGATTGATGGAGGAATCCATCCGTTTGGGAAGAGACGAAGGAAGACCAACATGAGTCTTCCAAGCCATCACACTTCGATCTTTGACCGACCAAACACTCAACTCGGAAGGTACTTTGACGGTTGCCGACTTCACAACTAAAGGACTGTCCTCCTCTTGCAAGGTGGCTTCTCGGATGAATATGATTTGGACATCTGATGGTACAGCCTCTCGAGCAGAGGTATGAACAGAAGCTGATGTAGCTTCATTGATTGGGGTCGCTATGGCTGACTGGACGGAGGTGGTCCAAACACGATTTGTGGAAGAGTATCGAACTCTAGCCGTCGTCGGGGAGACAGATATTTGAACAGACTCTTCCCTACCAAACGGTCTGGTGAACTCGACGTCAGAGTTGAATGGAGTTTGCTCAAAGGCTTCCAGAGCATAGTCCAGGCAAGCTAGCAACACTAGGAAAGCGGTTGCGAGAGAGGATACCGCGATGACGCTTTCATAGAACGAAGCCATCCGTCAGCTCAGATCATGAATCAGACAATAGTAGAAACAAAGTTCTACTTACTATCGACGGACACAGGCTTGCAGTCTCTTCCAATCAACAGACAGTTTGACCATTGATTCTTCAACTTCCTTCTCTGTCTGGTTCTCGGCCAACGATGTAGTTCTGATCGTCAAGCTCTTCAACGAGAGCCCCTTCCAAATTTTCAAGGCATCCTCATCACTCGAGAGTCCTATGAAATCCTCGTATTTCCAAACGTGATTTTCTGCACTTGTCTTTGACTTGGCAATGAGACCATCACGATTCAGATCTGCTTCAGGGCTGAAGGAAGCAGAGATTTCGATTGGAAGGACAACGGTGTGTAGGTTGGTGCAATCAGAGGAGAAGAGGAAAGAAGAGGGTTCCAAGTTTGGTCTGTGTCGTTGATCAGGATCGACAAGATTGATCACAAGTGTTGTAATTGACGGAGAGGTTCGGAGATATTTCAGATGCGCTCGAACATCTTCGCTCGCTGAGACCTAATATCAAGGAGGGGAGAACCTATTCAGCAGACGTACTTTTAGTTGTATTTGAGGAAGTAACATACCCAGTCATCATCTTCGTCAATAGTCAGATCTATGATCTCAATCACCAACGGTGCTTTGGATCCCGTCTGACAATTAATTGACTCTGGCTGCCTATCTCCTAGAGATGACGACTTCCTCTCTCTTTTGAAAGGTTCTCGAAGATCGCTAATAGTTCTCAGACTCTCAGATCTCCCCAGCACGTCGAACTCTTTCAATATAACCGGCTTGGATGTGATAATATCTGGAAGGCTGATATGGACGAGTTGAAGAAGCTTCTGAACGATAGACTGACGTTGATCGGAAGAACTGGACGACCCTATGAGAATGGCTCGAACCGGATTAGAGACGTCGGTCGATGGACAAATTGTTGGCTGAACAAGCAAAGGGAGGCCTTGCAAAGACCTAGAAATTGAAGGAGTATCAAAGACAGTCCAACGATCGGTCGAGTACGAACTGTTCGTCAATCTAGAGGACTGTTCCTCTGTCTCTTGTTCCGAAGGGGAATCTGCTGATCTTTCCCTTGCAACAGCGGGCACAATCAAAGCCGAGGCTGGGGCAAACGTAGATGTAGCTTGTCTCCCCGTCGTTGATCGAGAGTAGGAAGAACCAGGTCCTCCGGTCCCAGTCTCTCGAAAAGAGGGAGCTTGATTAAGAGATGAAGAAAAGCATCCATGCTTCGACTTGGACAAGATGGATGACGAGCCAGGTGAAGAGAACGTAGATGAAACACTAGTAGGATCGGGATAGGCAAGCTGAAAGTGACTTGAAACATCTTCTTTGATAAGACGTCGGAGCGAGGCCGTCTGAACACTAGATCTCAAATCAGAAACAGAGGTAGGTGGATCGACATTAAATGCACTCGAAGTCTTCGAGGGAAAGGACAAATCAGAAAACTGTCGATCAGTAGAGTCAAAAGTTGTCGTGGTGGCTACTGAGGTAGAGAGACTCGAAACTGAGGGAATGCTGGGTTCTAAGTCGGTAAAAGAATCTTCCAATCCAGAGAACGTCCGATCGTTGTCAGTCTGATCATCCTCGTCGTCAGTCAGACCGCCGTCTCCTCTACCGCTTTCCGAAGAAGAACCAGGAGTAGAATCAGGTTCAAACTCGTCCCCAGCAGTCGAAGAAGCTTCAGAGGAAGAAATACGGGACAGAAAGTCTATTGTCTCTGTATTTGATCCAAGGTCAGTCCAGGTAGAACCGGCTAGATCGTCGCCAAAACGAATGAGATCGGCGCGGTCTTCATCATCGCTGGTGAGGTCAGAAGAGTGAACAGAAGATATGTCCGATAACGTGTCTGACATCAACCCGCTCGGTTCCGGCCGATCATAATCGACGGCTGCGGGTAGATGAGCGGCAAGAAGGGATGGTGTCGCGGGCCGAGAGGAGACCATGATGAATAAGTTTGATCAAGTTTTAAGTGCAAGGATAAGTAACGGGTCGATCAAGAGATGTGAATGCGCTGTGTGCAAAGAAGAAAAGGACACAAGCGAGATATAAAGATAGTGTTCCTCTACATTAAGGGTATGCAGACCCAGTATGGAAGGCGTGATCTACCTACCTCGAGCGCCAAGCGACAAGTGAGCTGGAACACCTGATTTAAAAAGCCGTCTCGAGGATTTGCAGCCTCTAGTATCGATCGAAGGCATGATAAGAACGTCAGGAAAGGAAGAGAAGAGTTTCTCAGCATTCTTCTTGTCAATCCCCACTTTGTAACTCAGCCAGATTGATAATCGGTGGCGAAAGGGACAACTTCGGTGGGGGTTCAACAGAAGGGGAACTGATCTCTGTCATTCTTGTATTCTTATAATCTATAAGATCTCCAAAAGCGGAAGGGACATGTGCTCCTTTCTCTGCTTAGATCCTTACATCGTTTTCATTAAGACGAGCCGATAGGAAGCACCATAGGGCCTAGTATCTCCTCGTCGATCGACCGGACTTCGTCCGGTCTTATCAGTAGAGTCACAAGAGTAGATACACCGATAAACGATCCATCCTAGGCCCATGATCTACTTACGGGTAGTAATAGGATGGGTTAACAGATCTACGGTTTGTTTAGCTGGAGCAAGAGCAGAGATGAGAATAGAACTATCAGTGTATGCCAGGAGATGGGCGATTTGAGTGAGTGCGGGTAAGGTTGATAGTCAAGACCAGCTGAGCAACAACTTGATCGAGCGGGATCTCGGGGACTGTAGGGACGCGTTTTAACCCTAACCACCCTTGAGATTCATCAAGGTATCCAAAAGAAGTACTATTTACATAAATTTCTACAACATATACGGTAATATACTCGAGATTCGCTTCAAAGGCAGTATCTTGCCTCGCGCAAGATCATCAAATGGAGAACCGAGGCTTGTCATGCAACCCTAAGATGAATGTTCCATCCTATGAAGGTGTATGAAGAGTCAGAATTGAATATGTGTCGTAGAATTGAACATCGTCATTCAGAAAAGGCGAGACTTGACCAACCGTTTTGAAGGATGTCGATTTTCTTGCAGGCTAGATATGAAGTTTCGTTCGATATATTAGATGTGGTTTAGTAGACGGTCGTTTGTGTGCTCTAGATATAAGCAAAACAGAGAAGATAAAGCGACAAACCCCGACTCGATTTTTCATGACCTGTATCACCACCTCTCTCTCCGTATTCGTGGGATGAGTGGACGTGACGGTCTCCAACCAAAGCGTCATATCCGTCAAATAGGTAAATTCTGTTCCAAGAGCTGGCACCTGACGCTTTGTCGCCAAGTGAGATGAGGGTGTATGCGATTGAGGTAAGACTCGGATCGAGCTATTTACCAACTGGACATCGGTGCGATGAGCGATCAGAGGAAAAAAAAGAGTGAGATTAAACACACGAAAGCACAAACACGTCCAACCGAGAGGCTTACAATGGATGTCATCCCCTGATGACGAGAAATAGCAGATAGACGGTGCATGTGTGATATCAAAGCCGATAAACCTATAAAGTTTCATCAAGAAGTTTTAATGTGTTGTCAGTGAGTCGTGCCTGTCTTTTCTCAGAAGGTATAGATCATTGTCCTCTGCAAGTAGAGAATAAGGAAAGCAAGTTCGAACCTGCTGATCTGGCAGAAGCAATTGGATCTCCATACAGTTTCGTTAACGAGTCGACCACTAAGAACGTGAATCTTCCCCTGAGATTCGTCGACATCGATGACTGGTCTTCCTTGTCAGTTGGCCGATACGGGTTTTCTAGATCGGACAAAACCTGGACAAACGAGGGCAGTCCAAACGTTGGTCTAACCTGCAATCGGTCTAAGACCCGAGTGGAGCTCTACCAGTCATATGAAAGTATCATTCAAATCATCAAACAACACATTCAACATGTCTGATAAAAGAAATTTCATCAGGGGAATAGGAAGTGCTCAAACACGTACGATTCCGGGAAATTTATGAGAAAGTACACTTAGTGCTCGAGATGCTTCGAACGACCGATCGGTATCTAGCCATAGAGCTTCCGATCTCGGATGTCGAACCAAGTGATTCAACACGAGATGAAGAGAGAACAACTATGATATATGTACGCGTAGTACATCATGGAAAGAACAGAAAAAGAATATGATCTCCGTCGTTAGTACACTGTACGTTCTCCTGAGAGCGAACAAGGCGAACACTCACACTCTTCCCAACTCCCTCGGTTCCAGATACCTCCACCACTCCCACTCCATCCCATCTCTCTTGTCCCTCTGAGCTGATCGCTCCCATCAGCTCGTCCACCGCCTTGGTGCCTATCCCTACCCATCGGCTCGTTCTGCCTGCCTTGTCTGTCTCCTCCTGATCTAACGCTCGATCGCCTCTAATAAATTCAGGTGTCTCAACCTTAGTCACCTCGTCCTTGAGTTGCTCGATCGACCTAAGCGATATTTTCAATAAATGATCATCATCTATGGCGAAATCAGACAAAATAGGCCTGAGAAGGCCTAGGATCTCTTCAGAAGGGGTGAATACAAAAGTATGAGTCTGTGTGATCCCAATCCGAGCAAGTAGAGGTATCAAAGGATGAAATTCGGAAGAGATTGAAGGGACAAGGCGATTGAGACGCATGCTTGCTGTAACTAGCAAACTAATCATACTAATCTTGTTTCTGAGACATATGCTACTTTATCGCATCATGGGCACAAGGCAAAGCCAAGTGACGCAAGAAGCTACAAAGAAAAAAGACCGAATCTCAATCAAGAGATCCGGGTTGCTTGAAAGTACGTAATTGACTTTCAAGCTGAAGGAGGAATGAGACAAAAGCCTTGCTCCAACTCAGTTCCTTGCCTCCTCGGCGAACAGAAACCGTCCGCTTCCGGCATTCGATCGAATTCCATGTGTTGATTCTCCCCTAGAGGTTATTCTTGTAGCAGCCTAGTTCGAAAATAATTTTTGTTTGTGGATTGAAGTTCAACCTTTAGATACGATGATCCAACAGGATTCAAGTAGGGGTAGTGCAGATACGACGTTCAAGTTGACCAGGTCCTTTCTCAGAAGAGACGGGGAGGACATAAAAAAAGGATGACACGAGTTTGGATCCAGTAGAATGCGACGAAGCTAGCCAAGAATTTGGGATATCTAAAATGAATCAAACGATTCGATACGGTAAATTCTGGTCTCTCTTTTCACTTTAAAACTGATTTTGCCAAGCTGTCCTTTTTTAACGCCTCCCGACTAAACCAAAACTTTCTTTTTACCAAAAGTAGGCCTGTCGGTTGGAACGAAGACCCAAGAGGAACAAAGAGTGGAATGTGGGGGAGGAAGGGAATGGGGTGTTTTATTTTCGAAAAGGATACTCACGAAGAGGAAAGGATGGGGAGAAACAATAAGAGGAGTTTTCGAGCAATAAATGCGAGAAGGTAAACGGGCCTGCGAGGCGACCAGGAGGAAAGTAAAATTGACCGGGCAGTGGTGGTAGGTGACTAGAATCAACAACGCGACTTATCATTTCGTCCGCTGTATTTATAGTTTTATTGAACACACCGGCCCTGAACAACACGTGACGTCATATGCTGTGGCGTATCATGCCATAAACATCAGCTATATGACTCAGGCTGCTATCTATCAGTGCTTTCGGCAACCTTGGCCGGTGATGGTCGATACATGGTTCTCAAAGCCTTGGATGCCCTCAGACCACAAACCAACAAATACCTATGGGTCATAGGTCACGTGTTTATATTGAGCCAGTCTTAGGCTCTGCCTCAACTTTAGCGTCAGCATAGTCAAGTCTCAGCGTCCTCTATCCCTAGTTCTTCTCTTGGTGAAGCGATAAGTGCAGCATGTTGCGCGACGCATTACATCTCTGTTCCACCAAGTCTGAGAGCAAGCATTAAACTTATATAGAGGCTGACACACCCTATATACATATATGGTACATGTCACTCGACCGACGCTTCGACACTCTTTCAGCGCCCACCCGTTATTCCTTCTCGAGAACTCATCATGGCACTTAGAACACACCCTCGATGTCCGAAGCTCCCTCACTTTCTGAAACTGAGGCAGCATGGAGACTTTCAACTTCGCAAACATCGCCTCAAAAGGCCTCAGCATGGTTCGCGGAGATGCGTGTTTCGTTCCTTGCCTAATGTTGAATCTGTCATCTTTGATACTGTCTAGCTTTTAGGCCATGACTATATGTCTTGGATGGATGCGAGTTATCCCGACTGAGGTCTTCTATTGTCACTGTATCTATCCTGTAATAACGCACATGTTTAAACCAGAGTGAGAGCAACTCTCGATAAGGAAAACAAGGTTTTAGGGGTATATAAAGATGATGTATTGATGTATCATCACAATAGCACAGCATTGTGGATAATACTGCCAAGGACAGCCTCGATGCTCACAGACTCCATATAATCATCACTCATCTCCGTCTTACCCAACTAGTTCACTCATCTCTTCAATTTTTCTCATCTATCTTTCTACAACCATATGGTCGGTCTCTTTTAGTTTGCCATCTTCGTCAACTATCACTTGGATAGACACTGAAAAACACATATCAACCATCAGTCTAAATTTGCCGCAAAGGTAAAGATACAGTGTCCTCATATCCTCTTTCTCCTGGAAGAGCATTGTGTACTGATCTTGATCATCAATTCAGCTCGCCGCATCGGCGGTACAGTCCATGGTAAATCGTAAGTGCATCATGCTCATAGACTTGAATCCTGAAGTGTTACTAATAACGGTAATCCACATTTAATATCGTAGCTCAACAAGGTGTGGCTGGAGGTTATGGGTAGGTTTCTCTTCATAACGTCAGCCAAAGTGATTTATCTATGTGGTCAGTATCTCATCTTGTTGCTCGACATCTGCAGTCAGCAGCCTGCCTACGGTCAGCAACAGCAACAACAACAGCATCAGCAAGCTGCATATAGGTCTGTCTCTCTCGTCTTGATTTAATATATACCATTTCATTAATGATTGGCCATTTCACACAATGAACAGCCAACAGCCCTACGGGCAACCTGCTAGCTCTCAGTACGGAGGACAACCGCAACAATCATACGGACAACCAGCTCAAAGTCAAGGATCTGCTCAATCGTAGGTTTCATGTTATCACTTTTCGGTCAAAGTTTCTTCCGGTTTTGTATCAACGAGATATTGATGCCGCGATTCGTTTTGATATCATCTATCAGCTTCTATAATCAGCAGTCTTCCCAACCTGGCGCAGGGCAATATGGTCAGTCGCAGCAGTACAATTCCCAGAACAGTCAGCCTGGCCAACATGGTCAGCCTGGACAATCGTATGGTCAGCCTGGGCAATCGTACGGTCAGTCTGGACAATCGTACGGCCAACCTAGCCAGCAATATGGTCAGCAGGGTAGCCAGTATGGTTCATACTCTCAACCCACCTCTGGTCAATATGGCCAATCTTATAACCAGGCTGCACCTCCCGTTTCATCCAATTACGGCTCGAACGGCGGCTACCCACCTCATCCCTCTTCAGGAGGGAATGGGCAAATTAATCCCAACCATCTGGCGCAGGTTCTTCAACAATGTATTAATGATCAGAAGTTACACGCATTCTATCCTCAAAATGCAACTTCCCAGATCGCCCAGCGAATCGTACATGCGGGTGTACTTGATCGACTCATTGCCGAGTGGAGGATTCCTAAGGAGATTGCTTTCGACCTCGCCAAGCTGGCTCTATTCGATGTTGCTATTTTGGTGGATGACAGTGGAAGCATGGCCTTTGAGGAGAACGGAGAGCGGATAGTAGAACTCAAGCTAATTCTCCAGAAGATCGCGTTTGCCACTGGACTCTTCGATCAGGATGGAGTTTCTGTCCGATTCCTTAACAGTCCTGTCGAAGGAAACAACATCTCGAACGACCAACAAGTCATGGGTCTTGTCGCACAGGTCCAGTTCTCTGGCCTCACCCCGTTGGGAACAAGCCTGGATCAGAAAATTCTTCAGCCTATGGTGCTAGGTCCTGCTCGAAATGGCTCGCTCAGGAAGCCTATGTTGATTATCTCAATCACGGATGGAACGCCTGCGGGAGAGGTTTGTCCTGTTTTCCTTCTGGTGAAATTAAATTTGGCAAGCGAAATTTAAACGCTTCTCTAGCTGATCTGATGACGTTCCAATTGTAAACTCGGTTGTTTAGGCCCAAGACTGCATCTTCAAAGTCATCACTCAGGCCTCTCAACAACTTCAACAGTCTCGGTATGGACCAGATGCTGTATCATTTATGTTTGCCCGTCAGTGATCTTCTCTTTCCTATTTTTTCCTTCGTTCTCAAGTCTCAGCTCTCTAGGCGGGAGTATACCATGCTGAACCCTGATATGATTCAATATTGGTAGAAGTTGGAAATGATCTGAAAGCTCGAGATTGGTTAGCTACGCTAGATGCTTCACCCGTAGTCGGAGGATGTAAGTTTCCTTCTTTCTTCTGTTCATCAGTATAGTCAGAGAAGAACTAGCCTAGATTGACATTATGCGTATCTTGTTAGTGGTCGATGTCTGCTCGAACTATGAGAGTGAGGCCGATGAGATGAAGCGGAAGACCGGAGTTGATCTTAGCCCTGAACTCTGGCTAGTTAAGCTTCTACTTGGAGCGGTTGACACGAACTATGATTCAAAAGATGAACAACGATTCTAGTTGTTGACTTGACATCGATCAACGGATCATCTTTTGTGCATCTTGTTTTCCTAGTGTCTTTATGCTTTTTTTTTCTTTCTGATTTATGCTATTTTGAGACGAGACGCCATATCAAGAATCCTTTTAAATAATTGTTTCTGACACAATGAGGAATGCATCGCAGACCAAAGTATAAAGCCTGCATCGCCTCAGTCACCTATCCATCTAAACTCTACTCAAGACCCCTAACTCATCATAGCATCCTCGTCCATCTCATCGGCTCTGGCTTCACCTCTCATGACGGATCCAACGAGTTCTCTTCGAATCTCAGGTGTTATAAGTGCATGAGGTCGAACCCTGATGACGTCTAGAAGGGAATCTTTCTGCTCAGGGGTTAGATCAGAGGAATATCTGTATTTCGTTCGGGAGAGATGGCGCATTTGAATCCAGATTACAAATCAGTTAGACGTCCACGAAACAGGTAGAAACGATAAAAGAAAACGAAGAGGGGATGGGCGGACCTCTGAGCGAATACCAACAAACTCTGATGCCAAAGAACTGGCAACTTTCCACCTTCACCCTTCAGACCACTCCTCGGATCATTCGCCAATCTAATGAAATGGAACACTAAAGCGTCAACCACTTTGTAAGGTAGTGCATACTTCTTATCGAGAAGTACTCGAATGAAAAGAGAGTTGGGACCAGTATAGTCCATCTGAGCAAGATGCGCGAGGGCAGCTCCGGAGTGAACCATAGGGACGGAGGATTTAGAGAGTACTGAAGAGAGGATGGCAGCTTCTTTAAGAGTGCATCCGGACTTCAAAAGACAGATTAAAAATACAAACGAAGAGAAACAATTAAGTCAAACAAATTCGTTGTCTCCCATCATCATATGGTCGTTGAGAAGAATATCTCACTTCGCAGAGAGGGAAAAGAATTCCTTTAAAGAATGCCGCTGGTTTATATAAACTCTTTTTGAGAGCCTCGAACAACTGGTAGTTCAACTTTCCACCGTTCTCTCTCATGTCATCTCTCACTCGCTCAAGAAGGACTCCCTTGAGGAAAACCGTTGCGCTCTTTGGCTTCAGGTTGGAAACAAATATCTTAGTAGCAGCGTATGTTGCATGCGGCGACCAGTCAGCAGGAGAGGTGATAGCGAGAAGTCGAGCCCATTGAGGAAGAGAAGGAAGAAGTTTGAATGGTTTAGGAAGAGGACCAGACTTGTACCGGGAAAGGAGTTCGCCGATCCTAGAGAACGCGAACAAATTGGTTAACCAATCAAGGAAGTAGGAAGGTGAGGGCTATATAGAGATAGCGTCAGATTTCTATTAAAAAAAACATATATACGTACTTGGTGTACGCTTCAACAACCTTGATTGGTAAACCAGCTGCCGGGTCCAGACCATCCCCAACCTCTTCAAATCGAACACCTTTAGCACCTGCATCATCAGCCTCAGCTGAAGCTCCTTCCTCTAACTTGGCCATGATGATGTCTGCCAGGGTTTGGCCTGCTGGTCTATTCGATGAGGCAGTGAGGGGATCCTGCATGTATGCTGAGAGAGTGGCATGATCTTCCGGGTCTATTTCCTGTTGGAATAAGACATTTCGTGTATGGGAATCAAAAAGTAGTCCTGAGTACGTCTCGATCGAAGGTCCCACTATTGTGGGGTCAGAACAGAACCAGAATGAGAGAACGAACAAGCTCTTCGTACTCCTCCTCCTCCTCTCCGGACACGTAGGCATCCTCGTCTTCATCGTCCGATAGCTCCTCTCCGCGAGCATCAGACCTTTTAGATCGAAAACTTATCGTCCTATGTTACCAGAATTTGCAGAATCTGGTCAACTTCCAAAGACAGACGTCACAACAAGATAGATATCCATAAGGGACGAGAGAAGTGACTCACTGGGTCTCATCATCTTCCTCTTCGTCCTGACCAACTGGGTTACTCTCGTTCTGATCGAGTAACTCATCCATTTCATCCTGCTGTTCTCGGGCTAAATCCAAAATTTTTCGAGAGAGCTTTGCATCCGGAGCTGCCTAAGAAGATGGGACGATACCAAACCCCAACGTCAATATTAAGGTGATATGGACTAATTAGTTTCGATACATCGTCTTGGTCGGCCGTGTCTGGATCCCTCAATGACCACTCAGTGGATCCTTTGCTGGACACTGACTCCCTTGTATCTTTCGACACCTGAACAAATGAGGTTAAGAACCAAATCGCACGTACATTTGCTTCATCAAGCTCTGCCTTCTCCTTCTTGGCTCGCTTACCAGGTTTGGTAACCCTTCCAAACTTTTGAACGAGGTCGTCCTCGGCGAGCTGAACGCCGAGCGGATCGTGTCTGACCTCTTTGGATTTTTTGACTCGGGGCATTTTGGGAGAAGAGGTACTCAGGATGGACGTATTTGTTATGTGTTTGTGCGTGTGAATAAGTGTACGACGCCAATGGTCAGAATTGTGTTCCAAGCAGGGAGTGTCGCTCGGTTGGAGGTAGGATTGAAATTCTTTGGCGGGTAAGAAAAGCGGTGTCGTGATATGTCATGTGACTTTATTTGAATGCATTCAAGTAACGATAAAGATCTTAATGACATAATCTACTTAGATAAGCGAGGGAAAGATCGCGCTTGTTGAGTGATGTTCTACTTCTTCTCGTCTGTTTAACTGAACGCCTCTTCTACTTTGGACTTAGATGTTTCCCTCCGATACTTTCATACTCTAACACCACCATCCTCCCACTTGTAATCCTCTCTTTATTGCCAAGTCCTAAAGTCCTCCTCTACCTCTCTTTCTCTTTCCTGTTCCTTCTCTCTCTGCGTCACCTCCCTCTTATACGTCCCCTTCCCCCTCACATCCCTATATCTTCTCCCATATTTCCTACCTCCCGCCTCCTACTTATTTCCTGAACATATATTATCATCATCATCGCAACCCTAGTCTCACCTCGACCATGTCAGCTACTATTTCTACCACATACTCTCTCCTTGATACTCCCAGACAGACCAGATCTAAGAGACGGCTCTCACCCGAACCTGAATGCGTACTGGAGACGCCTAAGAGATCTAAGAGCAGTAAAGAGTAAGTCTAGCTTGTATTATTACACAACACGGTTGTCATCTTCGCAGTTCTGAAATTTTTGTTATCCTTTGTTCGATGGGCAAAGGTCATCTGTCCTGCCCACTCCTCCATCAAACATATATACTCCTCCAGCAATCCTATCTCTATCAACCACCCCTTCTTGCCCTCGCTCCCCTATCTCAACACCTAAAGCCAGAAAGCGGGTAGCATTTTCTTCTTCGTTGCTGCCTCCTTCTCCCACCTCTTCCGCCTCATGCTCTTCACCACTTGTTTCTTGTTTATCTTCTCCTTCGGTCTTATCCAGGAAGGATGACTTGTCTCTTTCCCCATGCCCGTCTCCTTGCCGCACATCTTCTCTTCCTTCCAGTTTCCACTCTCTCTTGTTGCTGCATCGATCCCTATCTCTCTCACTCTCGCTACATCTCGCCCAACACCCACCTGTGCTTCCTCCTCGGTCAATCGAGAAGCGCAGATGTGATCCCTCCGGATTAGAGGAAGAGGCTATCTTGTTCAAAGGGATTGCCAACTTTGAAGGCTTCAATGGTATTAGAGAGACCGTTGAGGATGGAGCTCAGCGGAAGTTTGCGCTCGAGGATTTGAAAAGGCTGGTCTGGCTCTGGGAATGGGACGGAAAGGAATTGCCTCAAAGATCTTTGAAGCAGTTTGACTCTGACAAGACTCCTGCCTCACCTCTGCCTATAGCAGCCGACGATTTGTTCTCAACAAATTATTCAAAGACTGATATACCTTCTCCAATGGAGGCCGCTCGTTCTTCCCTTTGCAGCCTCTCCGTTACTCCAGCTCGAACGCTCTCTAAGCAGACGAGGGTGATCATCCACACCTATGCGTTTAATCTGCTCATCAACCACTCATCTTCTACTGGCGGAGTTATCGGCGCCATCGGTCGATGGTCTGCTCAACAGAATGAGCGAGAGGAAGAGTTCAAACGCCGCTTAGAGAGATTCACCATGTTGTCTAAAGATCGAGAAGGAGAGATAAGATCAGTCCCAAAAGCCTTGTTGGAGAGCCTGCCCAAGGTCGAGTCAGGAGCAGGCACCCAACGAGGAGAGGTTGGGTCCTTTGACAGTTCTGTGTTGAACGCGGCTACGTCAATGACAACTATCTCGTCTCCTCGAAAGTTACTCTTCCCTTCGACACCTGTTCGCTCAATGCCCACCACTCTCTCCGTTGAACCGAACACTCCGACGAGTGCGGCGGCTCGACGCCAAGCGCTCCGGGATCGAATTGCTGCTAAGTCTCAATCATCTTCTTCAGCAAATATGTCCTCTGCATCACTATTTGCATCCGCCGGAATCACCTCTCTCCTGCCTACTTCAGCAATAAAAAGTGTCCAGATTGGGGGAAAGGGAGTCGATATGGAGGGGTTGAAGAGAAGAAGTGTGCTGAGCCGACTCGGAAATGTTGCCGAAGCCGCATTCATGTAAGCATAAGCCATTCTCCCTATTTCCTGCAGATACATATATTCCTTATAGCAACACCAGTATTGATACTGTCTGAGAGGCGTTGGTTTGTAGGCTATTCACCTCGTCCAGCGCGGCGTCCCCTTCAACTTCGTTCGGTCAGCTTTCGTCATCGTCTATAGACGGTTGTGGACAGAGGAGAAAGGCGATGCCAATCAAGGATGTCGCAAATGTCCTTATAAAGTCTTCCAAGGTGGAGGTTTCATTCAGTTCGTACTGAGTCTCCTCTTCTCTCTGCCTTTCCTCTCCTGACATTGAACCAGTCGCGTCTCAATTATTGACGTCCTTCTTATGTAATATTCAGCCGAAGCGATTCAGTCCCTCCACCTACTCCTTCAGCTCTGCCCACTGTTTCTCACCTCGTACCAACTGAACGGAGAAGAATACATCGAAATGCCTTCCTCCTCCTCCGGTTTGAAAGAGGTCAAAGACAGAATCAAAAAAGAGCTTGAGGGTTAGGAAAAGACACCGTGTCAGGTTTGAGACCTTCGTCATTTCCTCAAACAGAGCCTTTTAGCCCGAGGTCATGCTAGCGTTACATGTTCTTCTTAGCTGGGTTGTGTTGATATCAAGATTGAGCCTCGATCTTGTTGGATGCTCCGTTCATACTACGATATGTTTGTGGCCATTAAGGCTGTCGGAGTACGCACTTTGATCATTTCTCGAAGAGGACTAGCATCCTTATCTGCATATCAAACCACGAATGTATAGCATGTTATTGTTCGTTGATGTTTGGAATAGTGTGTTGGAACAACAATGTAATCATCACCGCTATCATGCTCCGTCATGAGAGATTCCCGTTCTTTGGATCCTACGTCTAAGCCAGCCACAAAGGATCAAAGAAGAGAAAAAGAGATTAGGCTTGTCTCTTGACGGTACGGTACTGTCATTTGCAAGACCAATTGGTGGCCATATATGTAACATACATCAATACTTTCTGAGCATTCATCCGAAGTTACAACTATGGGCTCAAGACATCCTGAGCGGAATAGATCGTCATCGCCAAGAAAAAAATATACTAAAACACTCTCGTTTCGCGCTCAAATCAACAGAACCTCTCCAACTGCGATCTCCTCGATCTCTCATCTTCTACATTTTTTTTTTCCAAGCTGTTTGCCTCCTTCAAATATAGAAATGGTATAGAATTCTCATCGCTTTCAACATTACCTTTCTTCCTGAAATGTCTCCTAGAAAGGTTTAACTAAACTTCGACGCTGTTCGATCTGTCGATTAAAACAGTCCGTGCAATTCGTTCCAACGCACGATTCTCAAAAGCGTATGTTCTATTTGGTGTCTTCATCATCCACCCATTTACCCATTTACCCATCCAACCATCTGAACTCTACACCTATTGCCGTCTGCTTCTGCTCTTATGAATCTTTTGAATAGGTCATGAGGACGCCATCTGGGGTGTGGAATGGACAGGTAAAGATCAAGTTGTGTCTGCCAGTGCGGATGGTTCCCTCCGAGTTTGGTATGTGCCCCCATCATACATTCTCTCTTACACTTCCTTCTCTCATATACTCTTCATGCGAGACCTATCGCTCAAATATCGATCTTGTTTCTGTGGTGAATCCTCTGGCTCAATAGGAATGATGATGGAAGCTTGTTACACGCTCCTGCTCCCCATGCATTGGGGATTGTCTCTCTTTCCGTCTCGCCTTCAGGCTCCAGATCTCTCACGAACTCTGTGGATGGTACGACAATGCTTCATTCCCTCGACGACGGGTCTTTGCTTGGCACACATGAATCTTTCTTTCAGTCGGGCTCGGATAGGGACGGGAAATCGACAGGAGTTGATTGGAGCGTCAGTCTACACCCGGAGGAAAGAATCTATGCGGCTTGCGGAGCAGGTGGTAAGATCGTGTTGAGGAACGCGGAGGCAGGCAACGAGTTCGGAAACGAAATAAAGTTGCTCGATAGTGGGAGAGAAAAGTTCGGGATGAACTGCAAGTTTGTGGGTATATTATTCTCTCAACCCGAGTCCAAGAGATAGAGGCAACCTGATCCTCATTCCTCGAGCGTTACCGGATTTTCACCATGTTTCAATAGAGTCCTGATGGCAAATTAGTAGCTCTCGCTTCCGAAACTGGGCACATATACATCTTTGACGTTGAGTCCGGTCATCTGTCTGCTTCCTATTCTTCCCATAACGTCTCTGTCCGAGCCTTAACATGGAGTCCTGACGGTCAGGTAAGCTATCTTCTTTCATCTTCCCTCTTGGTCAGCTCAAGTGCACACCATATGGGTATGCAAGTTGATCGGGTAATGGTTCTAACGGCGCTCTGGTTTTAGTTCCTCTACTCTGGATCAGACGACAAATCGATCATCCTTCATGAGTAAGCGTCTCTTCTTTCACCTTTCTCACCTGGACGACGCTTTCCTAATTGAAAATCAAATGCACTCCGCTATTCTTCTCGTCTGTTTAACAGCGTCCGACACTCTAGTGGAAAGTCCTCTTCAGGAGTCTCAACCCTGACTGGACATTCATCCTGGGTTCTCTCCCTATCCTGTACTCACGACAACAAGCTTCTATCCGGTTCGTCTGACAAGACGGTCCGTTTATGGGATACCCGAGCTGGCGGTCAAGGTGGTTCTAAAGGTGGCTGTCTGGGTTCTTTTGGAGAAAACGCAGAAGTATGGGGAGTCGCTTGGAGACCGGTGCTAGAGGCTGATATGAGCAAGAGCGGGAAGAGATTTGTTTCGGGTGGTGATGAGAAAGTTGTTAGGTATGTCTAACTCTCCTTGTATTTGATCACTCTCTCTTCCCAACTAGTTCGGCATGGATTGGCCGTTCTAGATTTCAGTGATCTAGAGGGAGAAAATGCTGAGTTGTAATCCTTAAATTTCGGCTTTTGTTTCTGTAGATGGTGGCGTGCCGCAGGAAGTCAATAGAATAGAAGTTCTTTTCATTTGTGCGGTTTGAAGATTTAAAGATGAATATCTGAGAGGAACAAGGAACGGAGGATGGCAGAAGGGATGTGTACATGATTTTTTTCGAATTTAACCTGTATGAGTTCTAATAGAGAGGGGTGTGTGAAGAACACCATGAACCGCAAGAAGTGAGCAAAAACAAGGTAGATAGGAAGGCGAAAGGCGAACTTCAGAAGAGACAGCAAAGAGGGCAGGTTGCAAAAGTAACATTTTTACAGAAACGAGAAGGGGATATGATTAAACGGGTGAGCAGATAGATAAATAAGTATTAAAAAAAAAAGACAAACAAGGATCAGATTGAACAAAATCAGAATGGGACAGTGAATGTTATTTCAAGAGAAGAATAAAAATAAAAATGAGAATTAACAAGGGAGAACGAAAACAATCGGTTATCAAGAGCTTGCGACCACTAATGAGCACCACTAGATAGACTATCTCCACCAACGCTCAAGAATCTAGCCGACCTACTGTCCGGATGATAACTTGATCCCCCGTCGGTCGAGCTGCCTATTTCACTACTGAGTGTCATACTATCCAACCTAGCTCTCGTCTCTGCTTCTGTTTGTCCCTCGATACCAGCTTTGGAAACTACGCCAATCATGATTGTTCGGCCAAGGTAAGCATCTTGTTCCTCCTCAGACCAAACTCGAACACGTTCCTGGTCCTCGTTTCGGATCCTTTCGTCTTCGTCTTCGTCTTCTGCTAGTGACAAGGCGATAGCCATCAACTCTGCTTGTCGAGCGGGTTCGCCCGCCTGAAACTCATCCGCCGCGCTCTTCTCCGGTGACGTAGGGATTGATTTGGCAGCGTAGGTGTTATTGAACTCGCCAAGGGTAGCATCGGCTGGTGGGATCCAAGCTTTGGCAGATCTCATTCTTCCAGCTCTACGTTCCTCTCGTTTCGCTCTGATCCTCGAAAGTTCATCCTGTCTTCGATCTTGCCAACCAGGCTCGTCTTCAAATTCAGAAGCGAATCCGCGAGGCTGAAGTTCTAGCGTCAATCTCATGTCTGATTTTTCTTCCGGTTGATTGTTTTGACCTCCTGACTGGGGAGTAACCGATGGAAGATCGACTCGACGAGCTCGAGGGGTAAGCAGACATGTAAACTCTACAGGGTCCACACCAGCTTCAGCCACTAGGTCGACAGCTTCCATGTGGTCCGAAGTATTGGTCATTCGGTGAGCGAATGTGCAGTTTTTGGTGTCGTCGAACACGAACTCTCCTCCGAGCTGAACGAGTTTTCCCATGTCACGAAGAGGTAACCGGAACAGACCATTTCCAATCCCTTTGGCCAATTGGACGGGCACAGTATCTTTATTGTAGGCGCTTCGTTTCGATTGGGTAAGGGGCCCAAAATCGTTCGAGAGTTTGGTCATTCCCAGTCGATTATACAGCTTTCGGGGTCCATCGACGTAGATTGGGAATGGACAATGGAAGAGATCTACGAGAAAGAAAAGAGAGAAAGAAGATCACACCCCAAGGTAACGTTAGCATCCAGTGTTGAGAAACTACAAAGACAAGAAACACATCTGAAAATATTGAGGTTGTGGAAGGCTACCGACTCACGTCGATACTTCTTGATAATCTGCCAGTGTCTTTTGAAAATGAGAGCAGAGGAGAATGAGAAATCGTGTGGACTTGAAGCAAGGAATGACACCAAGGCTCTTGTAACATACCCGTTAGAGATGATGACCACCTTGACCTGGTTTCTTCTTAGAACGTTAACATCAAGCTGGGGCATCGAGTTTGACATGAAGTTTTGACACTGTGTGTTTATGTAGCGAAAGGGTTGAGAGTGTAATTAGACCGAGAGTGCGGTATTAAGAGCGCAGCCTTCAAGAATCCTCACCTGTCCACACCAGAAATGACGAATGAAGAACACAGCCGTCTTCCAGCCTTTCTCTCCAGTGAGAATATCGGAAAACTTGACGCTCTCGCCGGACTCGGACAATAGTTTGCATTCATTTGCCTCCATCAACTTCGCTGCCGAGGGTATATTGTATTTCGTGAACGGCTCGACGTCCGGGAGGTTTTTCTTGGACGATTTGCTTGAAACCGATGTGGCTTTATGGATGCCTGTAGGATACAAGCTTTCATCTGAGCAAGAGAAGGAGTGAGATTGAAAAACGGATTTCAAGCTTACCGTTTACACCGTGAGAGTGTTGGGATGTGTTCCGAAGCAATATGGACGTGTCTCTAAAGTGGATAATGTCGAGAACGTTTGAATATTTGAAGACTCTCTAAACTCATGACTGACCATTCATCATGAAGGAAAAAGGACACATCTGGCGTTATACTCACTCAGAATTTACTTGGCCGGTAGAGCCTGCATTCTGAATACTCTCAGTCGATGCACTGTCAGACTGACCAGATCGTGTCTTCTTTTGGTAGACGAACGCTCCGAGCTTCTTGTTGGTCGCACCATTGGGCGAGGATAGTTTTGAGAAGGCAAGATCTCGGGAGGTGGGAGAGGCCGGGTACATTGGATGCATTACATCCGACGGCGCATCCGGGGCCAACCTGTGAGACATAGTCGGCGAAGGCACATAGCCAGGTGAAGGAGTCCGTGCGTGACGATCGACTGAAGGGTAATCCGAATAACCTAGCACAGAGTTCACCCTTGGAGTGAGATCAGTATAGAGGGTTGCGGGTGTTCGGGACCCGACCGAAGGAGTGTGAACGAGTGAGGAGAGCGGACGACCCAAGGTGTTGAGATCGGTATTCGAGTAGGGGGTTGGATAGGACTGGTTAGCCAGAAACGACACGTTGTCGAGCGAAGGGGACAAGGATGGCACAGGGATTCGTCTGAGGTAGCTCGGAGAGGCCAACGTCTTTGTGTGTGGGACAGCCGAAGTTGTCTCTGTGGATGCCACGAGTGTGGAGTTTATGGGGCCGGCAACTGTAGAATTCGAAGTGGAAGATGGTATAGCCATCCTGTATTTATATGTGTGGAAAAGAACTTGTCTTTATCAGCCAAGTTGCGTCCTTGATGGATGGACGGACCAGATTGACGTAAGAAGGATAGATAGAGGGAAGTGGAACCAAATGAAGATGCGAATCAGTGAAAAGAGTTGTCAGAGTAAGTGAACGAGTGAAATGAGCTGGCCAAGAGTTGGATTGAACGGGCAGAACAGAACGAAAGAGCATAAGACAAAATTGAAGAAGAAGTAAGGAGAAGAGAGGAATACGCACGGAACTTTCAATTCGCCGATATCTCTGCCTCTCGGGGAGATCGCCACCTCCGGTCAGAGATATATATGTGTTCCGAAACTCAAGCCACGGGCCAGCATCTGTCGGCGTAAATGATGACGAGAGCGAGGGGAGACCAATTCATCAGGGCGCCTGAAGAGTAACCTTAGCACGTTAGGGATTACGACTGCGCTTGGATGTTCATTTGCCGAACGTCGCTTGAGTAGATCATGCCTGCCTTTCCTATAGATCTCACGACCTCCTTACAGCTACGCTCGCGAGCAAACATCACGCGCAGTGGTGATACGCAGTCGACAGTGGCCGCCACAATCATCATTTTGCACGACTTTCGGCTGTCAACGATGCAGCTTTGTGAATGATCAATGAGGTTTGCACAGCAGCCCGGAAGCAGCCGTTTGAAACGACCAATTGACGAATATGCCCGTTTACACAGCGCCAGATTTTTCTATTTTCACTATAGACTTCAATTCGGGTAGATCGGTTTCCAGGGGTCATTATGGATTCGTTCAAGTATCCCTCTATGTTTGTGTCCGCCATGCTCTCGGCTGTCCTCATCGTTTAAGGTGTGCTTGATTTAATATGTGTTCCATCGGAACCAGCACTGGTCCTGTGGATGAGAATAATGAAAGAATATTTGAAATAATTTAAATGAGCTGTGTAAATTCAAATATATATATGAAGTCACGGTTACATAAGGATAATTTGTCGCCAGACGCGTCTAGTTCCTCTCTTTCGTTATCTGAGCTCTTCATTGCCCCTGTCATCGATCGGTTCATCATATGTTACGTTCAATCACCAGGCTCATCCTACCCAGGAGTTCTCAGCCAACCTCCCAAGTGAAGGCTGTTACTACATCATCCTTCAGATCATCTGTCCGAGCGATCCATCTCGAAGCCCTCAATGCGGCTCAGACTGAAGGTTCGATTTGTTTCTTACAAGAAGCAAATTCCTTCTCATTCTCTATCATCATCACTGATTAGACATACTTGACGATCGAGAGCGCACAACGCTTGACAAACGCGATACTAACTCTCCTCCATATGTAATTTTCTTCGATCTACCAAAAACCCGTTGAATCTCAGCTGTGGTCGCATCCTCTGCGTATCCTCTTCAGATCCTGGCCGGTCCGGGAGCGGGAAAGACCAGGGTGCTGACTTCCCGGATCGTCCATCTGATTAAACACCACGGCTTCAAACCAGAGAGCATCTGCGCCGTCACATTTACCAAGCGAGCAGCTGCAGAATTACAAATCAGATTGCACACCATGTTGGAGGGGGATGTCGCTTCCAGACTTGTTGTTGGTTCGTTTTAGTATCATCTTCGTCTTCGTCGGTTACAGCTGGACTAGATTGGACACTCAGCTGACGGAAAAAAAGATAAAATCCGATCATCTTCTAGGCACATTCCATTCGGTGTGCCTTAGATATCTTCGGCGATATCATCAAGAAGCTGGAATCTCCTCAAGATTTCAAGTGATCGACGAAAAGGAGGCGTTTGGACTGATGAGCAGTTTGATTCGGAAACACACTGCAGAGTTAATCCACACGATCGGAAGACTTCCAATTACCCAGGATGTTCTCAGAGCAATCAGCGCCTTCAAAATGTCCGGCCAAGCACCCGCAAATGGATTCATCTCAGAGTTGGTTCGTCCAGGTCTCTTTGCCTTCCTGCTTAATTGTTAACACGTTGAACCTGACGTGGGAACTCTCTTTCTTTCCTTCCCTTTTGATACACAATCTTCGTTTTTTGCTTGCAGCTGTACCATGAATACCAAAAGGAGCTGAACAGAAGGGACCAGGTGGACTTTGACGACTTGCTGGTATATGCGGTTGACGTGAGCATTCTCATCTTAATTCAAGTCGATGTCTTACCGAGTAATTAGACCGAATCCAACATTTTGCTCACAAATTTACATGTCTATTCGAATCATTCGAACTCGCACCAGCTTTTCGAAAGACATCCTGAACGTTCGTTCTTGAATTATTTCTTTGTTCCATCTTGTCAAATGCATATCCAGAGGTGACACTGACATCCTCTTATGACTCGCTTGGCATACACTCTCATGATTTGTCTACAATTATAGTGACACACAATATCAAGCATGTCTTTATCGATGAATTTCAGGTGCGGGATCTTCACTCTATGTGTGCCCTTATACAGACTAAACTTGCCATCGTTGAATATCTCAATTGCCACATAAAAGGACACAAACAACTTACAATACAGACTCGCCAGGTAAGCCGCATACGCTTCTACTCATATTGTCCTGGCGTTCTGTACTCCTCGCCTAATACCGGTTTCAACGATGATCCTCTAGACAATTTACGGATTCAGAACGGACGATGACCGTTGTCGGAGACCCCGATCAAAGCATCTACGGCTGGCGGTCGGTGAGAACTTTTCCCCTCCTGGCTCGTATGGCTGGACTCGTAGAGTTCGGACTCCTGACCAAACGTGTTATCTTCTTGTTATCTATCGTCACCTTCTGTACGGGGAAAAACAATGTCTACTAGGCTGTCAAGGACAATATGGAAAACATGTACAGGGATGATCCGAATTGCTCTCGCATTCTGTTAGAGGAGAATTATCGATCGACCGGTCACATCGTAGCGGCCTCTGATGGAATCATCTCTCAAGGTCTGTAGAACATACATATCCATCATATGTGCTTTTGTGCCGATGAGCCTTAATCATATTTCATTATTGATTGCTTTATAAATTTTTGGTCTTTTTGCATCTTGTCTTGAAGAAAAGGACCGAATCGACAAACGTATGTTCTTGTCGCTCTAGAAATAAGCTTTCTCTTCTGACAAAACAGTTGCTTCTGCATTCTTCTACCTCTTTCACTTGGTTGATAGATATGTGGACAGCAAATCCAAGAGGGAAGCTTGTGTTCACAAAACAGTTCGATTGTGCTGATGATGAGAACTACTTCATTGCGAAAGAGATTGTTAGACTCAAGGTTGCTTACGGTCTGGAGTACAATGATTTTGCTATTCTTGGTCAGCCATTTCTTTGTTCGTTTGTTATCCTTCCCTTATCATTCATTGACAGATTGCTTGAACTTTGATTAGTGAGGTACAATGCCCAGTCCAGAGCAATCGAGCAAGCTCTGGGGGACTTGGATGTTCCCTGTCGAATTTTGAACGATCTGAGGGTATATCAACATTTTTGGTTTCTGTTGCCCTTCATCTTGCTTGTTTGTTCAAAGCTTATTGAATTCCTCTGTTTTTCACGGCCAGTTTTACTACAGACCGCAGATTCGCGCGATCATCGCTTACTTACGATTGATAGACGACGAGACTTTGGAGGTATGTATACGCTTCTAATTTTTCAGCTTAGTGAGACGAGTACAGGTGAGAAATGCTGATGTCGAGAATTTTGGAGCTACAGTCTGCTTTCCAACTTGTATTCGGCGTAATCAAATCAAGCTTTGAACCTCCAGTAGATCACTTCATCCAATTTTCCTCTTGAAGTCTCGAGCTGACTCTGTGGACATCAATTGATGTTATCAATCATGAACAGACTACCGAAAGAGTAGTTAGCATCGCGGAGAAGTATAGAGTTCCGTCGATGACGTATCTTCGAGGTCCAAAGACCGAGCTGACCAAATCAGAACGAAGTGTTGTAAACTCGTTCCTTCAAGACCTGGATAGACTCCGGAAACTGGCTCACGAGGTTCGTAGACTGATCTATTGAGACTTCACAATTTCAAAGAACAGGGGAGTTGTTCGTGTATCTGTTAAATCTTCTTACCTCGCCGTTTGTCTTACGACTCGAATACGAAAGGGAGCGTCAATCAGCCTGTTGATTGATTACGTCGTCGCAGTAGTCCACCCAGAGAACATCTGGGAGAAGAGTTCGGATCATGTCTCGAACTGGAAGAACATTGCAGAGCTCAAAACGTTTGCTGCTACGTTTCAGCCTTTTAGACTGGAAAATGTTCAAGCGCCATGTTCAGGCGCGTTAACTCCCTTCTTACTCAAGACTTTCCCTGATGAAGTCGAAAAAGACGGGGAAGAGCAGATTCCGGTATGGTTCCCGTGCATATTCCTATTTAGTTCATCCTGGGAATGACCGAACATCTCCTCATTGCTCTATTCTTCTCAAGGAGGTTGTAGTTTCTACAGTCCATAAAGCGAAAGGATTAGAGTGGCCGGTCGTGTTCATCCCTTCTGGTCAGTGATCTGACTCACAATTCTACCCGAACCTTTCCTTCCGGTCAGAGAGGCAGACGACATTACATCGTTTAGGAAGATGACTGATAAAAAGTCTATTACTTGGGCATGGTGATTATCATCTGATAGTCGAAGACGGCGTCTTCCCGACAAATCAGATAAATATTCAAGGCTTAGAAGAAGATAGGTGATTGGTGATATGTCGTTCTTTTTGTCTTCTTTTCCGTCAACAATGAACTGACAGTCATCTGTCAATGCTTAGACGGTTGCTCTTCGTCGGTAAGCGAGCCTTCTGTTCCATTTGATGAACTGCTTTAAACAAAAGGCCACGTGACTCACTTTTCCTTCCATTTCTCGGTATCAAAAGCCGCAACTCGTGCACAGGGATTACTTGTCAGTACTATAACTCATAAATCTATCAGCTCATAGCTCATCTTGAACGTCTCCACATACAGTACTTGACGCACAGTAAAACAAGGCGAGGCCGTGAATTCTCATCGAAATGCGTGGTGTGTCTTCTTATCATTGTCTCCTCAGAAATTTACATTTTTAGGACCAATTTTTCTTACTGTTGATCTGGTTTGTCGATGCAGCCATCCCCTTTTCTTGTCGAGGCGCTTAGCAACCAGGTGAGCCCGACGCTTGCTTGATATGGATCCTCTTCCCTTACTTGTTACCTTATTTAAATCCATTACAAAGCTGAAGGCCTATTCTTTCATTTCTTCAAGGAAAACCTATACACGAATCAGTATCCATCAATCACGCCTGAATCAAGAATAGCCATGCACCAACTTTTACGTCGAGATCTACCGAACGCTCAAGAAATCGAGAAAAATATTGCTATGTCGTTCGTCTCAGCTCTGAAATCTGCTTATCTGATATCAATCATCTTACTGTTTGCTTTTCGGCATCTTCCTTCATCTCATTCTTATCGACACCATGCCAACATCAAGAGATATCTCACTAGCTCCAACTGATGCATACTACCTCAACCCTAATTGTCATTCCAGATCTACATCAAGAACGTCTTGGAGATCTCATTCTCCAGCCCCACCTCTCAACCCCAACTCCGCTCGATACAAAGCGAAAATCATGGAGTTTAAATCTGAGTATGATCTGATCACTTGGTTCGTCCGATCGAGATCCATGAGTGTTTGAGCAGATGCACGACCGAACGACAAATCTACTCTTGCTATTCACCTCTCTTCTCTTCCATCTACTTTTTCTCCTTTTCGTTCATTGGGGGCTTATGGATCGACCGATCTGTGTATGTATGTCTGTGTATGAATAAAAATGATCATATTCGATAGTTCCGAGATGAGCAGTGTCCATTCTCTTTTCCCAAAATCAACACTACGATGGATAATCATACAACAGATGTGATGAAACCACTCTAGTTAATCTTGACTCATCACGTCAGTTTCAATCCTCCGTTTTCTCCATATTCAAAGTTGTCTCAGGCCCTTTTTCCTTTTCCCGCCTTGGATTTTCCGACTTTCGTCTTTCCGGACTTTGACTCTCCGCCAGACGTACCGGCACCACCACTGGTGAATCCTTCATCACCACTGCTTACGGCTGAGGGCTTGTTACCAGTGTTACGCTTCTTGAGGTTGAGGTGACCGGCTGGGATCCACTCCTCCTATTTGAAAGAGAAGCAGGCAAAAAAAACAAACATAGAAGTCAGCAGGAGATAGACAATTATGATGCAGGGGAAGCAAAGTATCAAGGTAAGAAAAAATCAAGGACGAACCTCGTAAGGCTTGACGCTCTCTGGGTAGCTCTTGCCCGTCGCGGCGGGCACAACCTTGACTGTCTTTCCGGCTCCAGCTGATCCAGAGGATTTCCTTCCTCGGACAGGGGCGACGAAAGTCTTGTAAATCCAGTTCCCGACGAACGCGGCAAAAGCGGCAAGAATAACGTATAAGAAGAGAAGGGAGGGATCAAAGAACGATGACGGGGGCTCGACAACCTATCAAGTCCGATAATCAGATCACAAGTTGAGAGCGGTTGAGATACTAGAAGAGAGTAAAGTTCGAGGATAAGGAATAAGAAAGATATTGGACGAACAGAGACGGTAGAGTTGAAAGCGATCACTCGGAAAGGCTGCTTCGAGGCATCCAAGAGGTCGACAAAGACCGTAAGGCCGACATCTCTAGGCTTGAATCTATTCAAGTTTGGAAGGAAAACCCCAGTTAGATTTCATGGGCGACTCGTTTAAACCGGTCAGAGGATAGGCAAGAAGACTTACTCAGAGTAGAAAGAGTAGGGGAAACTAAAATCAACCAACAAATATATCAGATTCCCATACACATACATATCCCACCTCATCATGTCAACTCTCATCGATCCTTGAATTCGTTTCACAGAGAATCTCCTGAGAAGATGGAACAAACTCACGTCACATTATGATTGCCGATGATAGGAGTCGAGAACTTGTGGTCCGAAGTCTACTCAAGTACAGTCACAGTACCCTTCTGTTAATGAAGGCTCTGAAAAAGAATCGAATCGATGAACAAGAGATCACGTCCTTACATTTCGAATGAGCTTCCAATGCTTTTCAGGGTCATGGAAACTAGCAGAGGCAGACACGAGCGTGATATCCTCCGGCCCGTTCTGGAGGGTGATGTGGAGAGGGTTTTGCTGCCCATTTTTGACTATTCATGTCATAAAAAGATAACATCAGACCGGTCAAGTCTTGAAATCAGAAGAAAAAAGAAGATAGGAAACACATCTGGAGCAACAAGATTGACAAAATGAGCATACCTAAGGCGAGAGGATTGGAGGGAGGAAACTGCGATGGCCGGGAGAGAAAATGAAGGAAAAAAGCACGACATCAGCAAAGTCATGCCACAGAAGATGCTATCTCAGATAAATATCTAGGCGATCAATCACTCACTTTGGCAATAGCTTCGACAAATTCACGAGAGGCAGACATGGTGAACGTTCGTAAGATGTATAAGCGGACGTTATGTGAGGGTTGTGTGGATGAATGCTAATGAGAAGGAATCTCGCGACATAACTAGTCAGATAGACTTCTGCTATCAGACCGACACAGCCCGAGCGATCATTTACTACTACCTTCTCCATTCTCCAACTGCTGACCGCGTTTGTCTCTGGAAAAGATCGTTTCCTTGCATGATTTTCTTTCTTTTGCGATTACTCAACCAAGAGATTAGCATAGGTAACATGAAATCAATCGGGAGAGAAAAAGGAAAATTAAGTGGAGAATCACGCCTCTTGCGAACCGAAAGATCAGAGAAAATTGTAAAATCTAGAAAACAGAGCCGTAGCTCTTTAAGCGCACCAACAGCAATACAAGAAGCACGCGGCCACACTCAGGTAGACACCAGAGCCTGACAGGAAAGCAGATGCTGCTAGGGCGGGATAGATACAATTAGATAGAGGACTGGGCTAAGAGCTATCGACTTGGGTATATATATATTGAAAAACCCTGAGAGTAATCAAGGGCAACGGCCAAAAGACGACAAGAAAATCGAAGAAAATTAAGATATAGAAAGAGATTTAAGAAAAAAAGAACCTTGAGGAATTCTCAACGCTCGGGATGAAGCACCTCGAGCGGAAATACGAGAATGAAAGCGAAAGATGAGAAACCGGACCAGAATATGAGTAAACAAACTACTTCTTGACTCTCGCGCTCGCCCTCACACCCGTAACTTTCTCTGAACTTTGCTCCTCTAGCTCAGCCGTCGCCGCTCGAGCCCTAGTCGTTCGTCCTATAGGTTTCGGAGGAACTAGCTTGGATATCGGAACTGATTTCACGTTGACGGTCATGTTTGATGCGCTATCTATGGCTTGGTTGGTATGCTTGGCCGTCTCGTTCTCCTATAGTGGCGAAAGATATAACTCATAACTTCAGAACAAGACCACAGTCACTGAATGAAATCTAGATAAAGCTAACCTTGTCATCCTCGATAGAAGAGTTTGTGGCCGTTCGTCGCTTTTTAACTATTGGTAAGGAAGATCCGTCTTCCCGATTAGGTCTCAGCTCTGACGCCATCACGCCGGATCCCAAGGAATTGTTTCCTTTGACAGCTGTCGCTGTCAATCTTGTCTTTGTGCTTCTAGCTCGAGAAGATGAAGCAACTGGAGCTTCCATTTCCAAAACATCCTCATCCTCTTCCAAAGTATCCAACTCAGCTGGCTCTGCCTTAACTGACATTACATTCGACGTCATGCTTCCAGAAGTGGAAGGAACAGGCACTCGGGTTCTTCTTGTTCTCGACACCATCGCATTAGCGTCAACTGGTTCCTGTGATGTTCGAGTCAAGGCAGACGCGGTTCGTCGGTTGGATGTATTGGTCGGCTGTTCGCTGGGTCTGGTTTGGTCCCAATCGACGCCCGTCAGAATAGAGGATTCCTTTTTAACTGTACTAGCTGATCGTGTCGACTTTGCGGGGGCTTGGGTTGACGAAGTAGATGGTGTAGCTGAAGCAGCTCGGGTGATTCGACGAGCAGGAAGCTTACTGACTGAGACTAGAGAGACAATGGGAGGATCGGTCCACGTCATCGAAGGCTGCTCGCTTGCCGCTCTCGATGTCGCTCGACGAGTCCGAGGCGGCGAAGGAAGAGCGGGAGGAGCAGGAGATGAAGAGATATCAGGACGACCTGAGTCAATCGTAGATTCTGATTCTAAGGCAACGGTTGTGGTCGACAACGTGGAAGTTTGACGAGTTTTCACTCTAGGCAGCTCTGTGTTTATCATTTCGCTGTCTTGAGCGTTGATAACCTCGACAGTCGTCACATCTGAAACAGGAGTCGAGGGAAGAGTTGTGTTGGCATCGTTCTCAGCATGCTCTTCTATTATCTCTTCATGTTCGATCACTGCGCCAGGAACTTCAGAGTCCACTGCTTGATCAAGACCAAGCAACGAGTCTTCTGATATAATCAGCAAACTCTCATCAGGATCCTTTGTAGTCACCTTCTGGTGTAGAGATTCTTCTGTCTGAGATAGAAGTTCGTCCCCCGAAACAGATGGTCTCAACGCAGAAGAAGAATGTGGAGAGAAAGATTTTGTCTCTTGGGGTAATTGAAATATTGACTCAACGCCTGCAAGGTGAGGTGTTGATGGGGATTCTACTATAGGTTCCTTGAAAAGAGACCTCATTCCGCCAAATCGAGGGGTGGAAGGAACAGCAGAAGAAGTACTGAACAGGTGTCGAAGGCCACCCATATTAGGGGTAGGTGGCTCTGGACGGGCAGAGACGTGTGAAGGCTGGAGGTTATGTGAGCCGAAGGGAGGCAGGGAAGACCGATTGAGAGAGCTCGTCGGTGTAGACGTCAACAGATTTAAAGCTCTAAGAGGAGTTCCCGGAGCGGACGGAGAGTAAGGCATTGCGCCCGACATGCTCTGTCGAGCCATGCTCTTCCTTCTCAGCCTTTCAGCCTTCTTGGCAAGAAGCTGAAGAGGTGTTCGTTCTTCGTCTGAAGATGAGTCGTTCAATGCAGGTTCGGCCAAAGGAGTCCCGAATGGTTTTTTCCGAGGAGACTGCAAGTCTTTCATGTCAAATTCCGAGATCTTAGGCAGCTGTCGGGGTGCAGAGGCAAGGATAATTGCAGACTCCCGACGTTTAGCAGCAACCTTTCATTTGATAAGAAACGAGGTTCGCAGGAGGTGTAGACGTAAGTCAGACAGCAATTGTTACAGGAAACAAACAACAGAACAGAAACCGACGACTGACCTTTCTCAAGGCCTCCTTCTCATCCTTAATCTCTTCATCTACATCTTCTTCCACAGTTCTTACCCGGTGGACTCGGAGAGGCGGCCCCAGACTGCTTCTTCGCCCTGCTTCTTCTTTCCAAACCTTGGATAGTGGGTTCAAATTTCTAGGCTTGGACGCCGAGTTTGGAACTTGAACAGGCGGACCTAAGGTTCTTGACATATTGACCTTGAAATCTGCAGACGAGATGGCTTGGGGTGTATAAAATCTTGTCTGGACTGGTCGAGCGGCCTGTATGGATGATTGTCTTACGTCAACATCAGGCTACAGAGCAGAACTATAAACAAAATTGATGAATCAGACAGACCTGAGGGGTACTCAATGCAGTTGAACGAGAAGGCCCAGGAGGAACGATATCGTCCAAACTGGTTTCTTCCTTCTTGACTTTGAACAATTTCAAGTCAGGTTTCTCCTCTTCTTCACTTTCGCTCCCGCTACTGATCTCTAAGATCAAACTCTTCTCAATCTCTTCGAACACCTCATCATCACTTTCTGATTCACCAATCGAACCAATCGAAATCTCCTGATCGGCGTACTTGTTTATTGACTTGCATGAAGAAGAATGACAAAGTAAGGATGAGTATAGAAATCAGCTTCTGGTTGCAACAGAAAAAACAATGACGAACGAGGGATAGACCTACTTCGTTATCAGCAGATCCCTCATCAGATGAATCCTTATCAGGTAAATTTTCCTCAAAATGTTCCTCTTCAGTAGACTCAGCCGAGTCTTTCTCGTCAGATTCACTAACGTACTCTTCGTCTTCAGGTCCGATGGAGGGCGGTTGATCAGCAGCCGAAGCTACATCCTTTGTTGGCTCGTTTTCCTTCTCGATATCTTCCTCTTCCTCTTCATCCGATGATTCCGAGTCAGGCTCAAAACCAAAGATGGACGACACAGGTCCGACCGATGTATCATCGAATACATCCTTCAAAGAGATAATCGAGTTTCTCGCTTGAGATCAGTCACGACTTCCGAGACAACCTCTTATCTGTGAGACAAGCTTGGGACGGGAAGAAAAGCAGGGACTAACCTGGTTACCTGGTCCGGTACTAGATCGCCTACGAATTTTGACGTTTCCGATCATCTCATCCTTGACAACCACCGGTTCGTCCTTCTGTCCAAACAACACCTTGCGAGCACTTCTCATCAAGATAGCTTTCCTCAATGAGTTTGGTCCCTTTGTAGCCGTCAGGTTTTTTGGCGTTTGTTGAATGCTCGCGCCCGGTGTTGAAGGAGTAATAGACTGTTCGACTGATGAATTATCAAGGGACGGAAGAGGATTAGCGTGAACCTCTGGTGATTTGGGAGTAAGCATCTCCCTTGAACTGGAAGTCGGAGATTCAGATCTTGAAGGGTGCTCAATCAATCTTTCTTCCGTTAATGAGGTTGAAGACGGAGCGGTGGATGGAGATTGAGCCGTTCGATAACTAATCGGGGCAGGAGGCAAGGCTGGATAAATCGACGGTCGACCAGAGGAAGGGGCTTTTGCAGATGAATGAGGGGTTCGACCAGCTGTCGACGATGGTGTCTTATTGATCAGGGGTCTTCGAACAGGCGTACCGTCTGACGGAGCGTAAGGAGTTTCTAGGGATACTGGAAGAGGTACAGATCGTGGAGTTGCTTGCTGATTAGACACTTCCTCGGTTTCTTCCTCCTCACTTCTCGTTTTTCGTTTGCGACCAAGCTGCGTGTCTGATAAAGACGTTTGGAGGTTGGGACTGGTTGTCTGTGACTTGTGAATGCCCTTGTTTTTACTCGAAAGAGGATTAGAGAACCGTCGGGGCTGAGGTTAGGAGGGAACGAAAGAGGATAGCGCGCACGTCGAAAAAAATCATGTGATTTCATAGGTTAATCAGGATTCGTTGAAGTTGAATTTTCCAAAAAAAGAAAAAAAAACTCAAGCTCACCATCCATATGGATTCTTGAAATCTAGTCGCAATTGATCTGGACGCCGACTTCTCTGTTTTCGGTTTTCTCTCTTCTGCTCGTTTATGTTCTGCGCTTTCATCAGAACTGTCGCTCTGCTCATCTCCATCTTCGTGATCATCATCACTCTCCTGTGGCGACATACTTTGCGGCACTTCTCTTCTCACTTGCTGCGAAGACGATTGCGTTGACATCCCTCTGAGTGAACCTATGGGACTAGCAGGCAGTCGGGCAGCAGCATCGTGGGCCGCATAAGGCGAAAAGGTCAGGTCAGGTGGAATGATAGAGAACCGGGTGGATGGACGTCGACGGCGGGGCGTTGATATCTTCTCCAGATGCGATCCATAGTCGCATTGGCATGTGATGTCAGTACATATATGGGCAAACAACATGGCAAAGAGAACGCTCTGACCTCGACTTGCTTCATCGCTTGAACGATACCTTCCGAAGGCAGACAGAGTAACCAACGCTTCTTTCTCATCTCGAACGTATCTCCCTCCTTTAGTGCTATCTCAGCAGGTGGTTTGATTTGGTTTCCATTGATCAAGACGCCTGTTTTACCAAGTACCTTGAGAAAGGGCTGACATACGTATTCAGAGCAAAAGCGACTCTGTCAGCCAGATCAAGTCGTTAAGCATTGAGAAGTAAGAGAGAAAAATTCAGACCTTCCGATCAGAGTCGAAAACCAATTCGCATTGAAATCGGGATATATCAGGGTAATATATTCGAACCTGAAAGATTGTCAATGCCAACGAGTAGGATCTTCATTAGAATCTAGTCGATAACACTCGGGTGATAGCAGCATGAAGGAACGCTGACGAACATCATTAGAAGGATCTCTGCAATAATCAGCCAAACCATCAATTTGACAGTCCATCCATACAATACACAGATAGCACCCGAACCGTAAGTTTGAGTCGTACAAGACAGCATTCTGACCACAGATCAAGCTGAGATCCTCACCTTCCAAACGTAGTTCGCTCTCCATCCACCGGGTATCTCTGAAGTTCTGTCCCATCGGCCTTCTTTAGTAATTTCAGCGTGCAGAACATGCCCTCCTGTGGCCAATCCTCTTCTGTGGACGGAGAACGGTCCATCTAAGAGATCAAGATTGAGTTCTTATTCTCAAGTACGATCTGATGATCTTCAGTTATCAAGCTTTGGTTGATCGGGTACTTCTTCTTGATGGGTTATGGCTCTATTTTGAGAGAAATCAAAAGTTGTTTTCTAATCGCCTATACAAAACAAAGGCAATAACGCGTCGAGGTATTGGGTTAAGATGTTGAATTTCATATATAATTCAAATAATGCGTCATCCTGAGTACCCACACCGTCACCTCACAGAGCTACCGCCAAATCCAGAGGTAGGTCTTACATCTCCTAGACTGCTCGACCCGCCAGAGCCATGTGGTCTTCCTGCGTGGTGCCCCGATTGATGGTCCCAATCCCATCGGGAGGTCCCTTCACCTCGATCTGATTCCCACCGATCACTCCTTCCGATTCCACCATAACCTGGGTCTTGCTCCCGATAGTATCTCTCGCGCTCCCTGCGCTGGTTGGCGAGATAAGCTGCACCCATCGCGCCTGCTCCACCTAGTCCGAGGCCAGTCCAGAACCCACCGAGACCACCACGTGAAGTCGAAGGAGCCGGAGTGGTATCGGCCCCGGAAGGAGGCTTGGCGGTCGGGTCGTAGGGTGGAGGTGGGTCGATACCTCCCCCTCCCCCTCCCCC
>MVAH01000169.1:0-39399 GCA_014825575.1 Phaffia australis
TTTTTTTTTTTTTGTTTTTTTTTTTTTTTGGAGAAGATGAAGAATGAAGAACCGCTGTGGCGTTGCGGAGATTTCTCCCTCCGAGGATCCGGCCGGATGGTAGTAACCGCCTCGTCATCGGTTCGCTCTCAGCTGTTTATACGGGGCATCATTCTTGATATTTCTCAATTCTCTCTGACCAACGTCGGTACAACCACCAAGCCTCTCAACCATCAAACCCTCTTTTACCCTCAATATATATGATCACTCGTCTCAATCCTGCCACCCTCTCTTTGTTAGCTACGCGGAGGTTTGTACCATATCACTTGGCTGGCACGAGTCTTTTACGTCCGTTGAGCACAACTTCGGCACTCCCTCGTCGATCACTCCCTGAACAAGGTCCTCGAAACGCGATCAATATCAGTCGTCGACCAGGATACCGTTCTGGGAGTTCGCCTCTTCACAATAACAGCAAACTATCTTATGAGGGATACCAAATCGACCGCAGCGCTCAGCCAGAATACACGCAGTTACCTGGAGCACAGAACGTCACGGTGGAAGTGCCGGAGGATGCAGAGGGTGTGCTGAAGAAGACACACGGTGCAAGTTTACTCCTGGAACAGTCTGCTCTAGTCGTCACACGGTAAGCAGTGGTGCTCTTATCATGTATCAGAGTACGAATATTCGGCTAAGCCTAATCTTTTACTCCCCGAGTTTACTCATATAGACAAATCGAGATGCTGAACTTATTTGCAGGGTTCGAACAAGCCAACCGATATCAAATCACCAACCCAGAGGGAGTTCCTGTCGGATTGTGAGTCTTCTCCAAAAGCTCGATTTCAAACGGCCGCCTGTGGAGATCACGGCTGACAGTCTGAATTCTTCGTCCTCCCAAACCCATTCTGTTCTCGCTATTGTTGTCTAAAGTATTGCAGAGGAGGACTCAGGCTTCATGGGTACTATAACCCGACAACTCTTCAGAACACATCGTCCCTTCCGATCCGTAATCATGGATGTGCAAGGAAACCCTATCCTCTGGGTACGTTTCACTCTTACTTTCATATCGTATTGAGAACTTCATTAGATTCTAATATCCACGTTATATATCACAGGTTCGGAGACCTTTTCAGTTCATCAATTCAAAGATCTACGTTCATTCTCATGAAGGTCATGATTCTCCACTTGTGGGTGAAGCCCAACAGTACGTTATATTTTTATCTTTATTTTAAATTGGGTTGAATTGGTGATGAGTACAGTTATTTAATCTAGCCGAGTCCACCAGAGTTAACCTTCTGATCTCTATCAATCTTTACCAACTTGATGACTTCCGGTGATACGGGAAAAATCAAGGGCTTGGCACCTTTGGCGAAGAAAGTATAATCTATTCCTTTCCAGATTCCGTTCTGGCTCTCAAGAATTTGACCAATTTGCTGAGATCGACGAAGGTCTCTGGGCATGGTCTTTCCTAGTATCCGATCAATCTTCTGTCCGAGGATCGATCGGACGGGAGTTTGGCGGGTTTGGAAGAGAAATCTTCACAGACACCGGTCGATATGTCATCCGGTTCGATGCCGTCCAGGAGGGCGTGCCCGATGGACAGAGAGAAGGCGAACTTAGAGTCTTGCCTCCAAAGGCGGAGAGCGATAAAGGGTTGACACTGGATGAACGAGCGGTCATGTTGGCAACCGCGATCTCTAGTCAGTACATACGCCTTCTTCTTCTTCCATCCCCTCTTCTGTGGCTCGTGTGTATCTGACATCAGCTTCTGTTTCGAACGGTTTACTGATTGAATGTCACTCAGTTGACTTTGACTATTTTTCAAGACAGTACGTTTTCAACTATTCCCTCTGTTCCTAACTCCCATGTATACCGATTGACTGAAATACTCTATTTCACTCCCTCGTTTCAGCTCTGGTCAGGGAGGGATGGGCTTCCCCTTTCTTTTCATGGGTGGAGGCGGTCACGGTGCAGACTTAGAGAATCAATCTGGTCAACCCGGTCAACAACCTGAACCTGATGGCGATGCTAATCTACCCCCCGGCATGATACATCGTGAAACAGGGTCGGAAGCTCTGGTTGGTGGCGTGGCCGTTGAAATGGCTAGTGCTCGTCAGCCATCTGACTATCCTGCTTCAGCGCCAACACCTGATCAGCCTAATCTTCCGACATCTTCAGAGGGAAAAACAGATGATCTTCCTTGGTGGGAGAGCTCGGCCTCTTCGAATGGTGACCAGGCTGCGTTTGGACAGGAGAAAGGGAGAGGTCAAAGCTCAGAAGAAGAGGTGATTTGGGGAGAAGATTTCGATAATGAGGGTGCCCTAGGGGATGGAGAGTCATTCTTCTGAACGAGATTGATCTGCAGTCATTGATACAATTGTAGTGACCGACATTATATACATTTACATACTACAGAGTATCATACGACACAAGAAGATCAATTTGGCTCCAGTATGAAAACAAGACTGACAAAGAAGTAGAAGAATAGAATTACAACAACACAATCGAAAGGAAACAAAAATTCAAGATTAGATTCATAAAAGTTGGTGTAACGTAGGTCGAGACACTCGACCCATAACTCCTATATTTTTCGGCTTGATCGATCTATCGTGAATTGAGCTTAGGAACCCTCCTCCTGGCCCAGGTTTGCCCTTACTTCTAAAGTCTGAATCAGTTGATGGGCGGTACTTCTGGAAGATCGCACTGAAATTTCGTAGCAGATCATGAGAATCTGTAATGGCCTGAGAGGAAAACAGCAGCATCGTGGCAATATGTAGTCAGGTGAGAAATCGTGGATATGTGCGTTGATTGTCGACACAATAGATTGAGCGCACCTTTTGCTCAGTTTGTATAGCATTCATCTTCTTCTTAGTCGAAGCGAAATGCTTTTTCTTTTCTTTTCGAACGTATCCCACTCGTTTGTTCACTTCATCAATCGACGCGAGATGACACATGATGCAACACAAAATCATTAAGACAAAGATCGAATGAGCGCTTCAATTAACTTATCATTTCAAAATATAGAGAAGACAGACTCACAGCTGTTCAGGTCATTATCAGCTAATTGAAGAAATTCTGGAACTAGCTGACCAGTGCATCTCTCGTAAGCTGTACATAAAGTTTGAGACGCGAGCTGTGATTTGAAACCGATGCGGATAAATATGCCGAGACAGAGAAGACATTGGAAGTCAATTATCAGTGGTGACATGTGTTGTTCATCACTTCACCTGCCCTTGACATGGCTTACCTCCCGCTGAGCTCCGAGACTTAAGTATGTAGAAATATCAAGTTTTGTTGGAGCCAGAGATATTCTTAAACATTCTATTCGTTCAGTCCTGTTCATGAAAGGGAGAGGGTGCGTAGCCGATGAGGAATAGTGACTATGGTTGGAAAAGAAAAGAAGAATAAACAAAAACGTACATCTGAGCATCCATCCTTTCCCATCGACTCAGAACGGATTGGCGTGCATCCACGATAGGCTCGATAACCTTCTATGAATGGTGGTGTCCTCCAAAATACAATTGGTGAATAACAGAACATCAACTTGAGATACAAGGAGGAACAAACAGTCGTATAACTATCACGAATCACAGCGGACTTATTAGCTCGACGAGCACGGAACTCTTCAGACAGTTTGGCAAGATCAATCTGGCTAGCAATTCAGGATCGATTCACGAAAGCAACGATGAATCAGCTCCAGCAGCCACAAAGAGTACCCAGACAAAGACATCAGACTAAGCCTGAGCGCTTTCTGATGGACTTTGATAGATGTTCAGGGAGTCAATGATGCAACCCACCTGCCAGCAACTTCTTTTGAGTCCTCCCCTTTATTTTCGTGTTCTTCATCGGTCTCGATGTCTAAATCACTCTCCTCAAGACAATCGTCCTCTTCGACCGTGACGTCCTCTGCTCTCTTTCTCTTCTTTTTCTCAGCCAGGATCTTTTTCGGATGATCTGCTTTCTCCGTTTCGTGATCATCTTCGAAGGTCAGAGACTTTAAAGAGGCTTTCTCGGCTGTCTTCCAACCTTGAGTCTTTCGATGTGGTCTTGAAGAGGTGCTGGTGGATGAGGTTTTCCCAATGTAGGACCTAGTTTCTATACGGATTGGCAACAAGGGATCAAGTCATGTTCAAGGCTAGAAACGCAGGGGCTATGTTTGACTGAAGAACGCGAAGAAAGGTAGGACGAACTGTTACTCATGGTTGGGGTCTGTTTTGATATGAACGAGGAAAAGCTGAATGGAGGAGAATGAATGAGTTGATGAACCTGTCAAAGGATGGGTTGAGTTGACAGGAATCATTCAGGGCACAAATCGAACTACTGAACCTGTCATCTCCAAAGGGTTAACCCATCCAGGGCAGACCCAACCAAGAAAAACATGAGCTGGACGTTCTACTTTGTATCAGACTTCGAGAGAAGTCAAGCGAGCTCGAGTGAAGAATGAAGAATGCCCCGCATGTTGAATATGTTATCATGAATATGGTTTGGAATCCCATTCCCACTGTTTTTCCAAGACAATACCACCCCCTAAACACCAATCATCGATCCAAGCGGCACAAATCTGACCGGGGGTTACACAATCCGAGTAGTCATTGAGGAATGTTACGTCGAATACGGCCGAATTGTCTAATCTGATCATCTCAAAAAGAACGTACAATGAGTCTTAGTAGTTCGGTCGAGAATGTCGACAGAGTTATGCCGACAAGAAGGGTATATGCGCCCTGATTCTCACGGATGAGGGCAGACAGCCAGATATGAGAAAGAATTGTCTTCACTCACGAACGACGGATTGACGCTGGAAAGGCCGATTTTCGATTTGACGATCTTATTTTAATTTGACAGACCAAACCTTCGGAAGAGTCGATTGAAGGTGGAGGGTGGTCTGACCAAATCCAGCTCCATTGATGAGTTTGGAATGTGATGGAAGTTAAAGCAGGATGGTCCCTGATGATAAGTAGGCAGTGTCAGTGATGGGCTAGCTTTCGGATATAAGTCGAGGCAGACCGGCGAATATTCCCAATGTCAAGAAGCTCTTTTCCTAAATTGAATTACAACAGGAAATACGTACTGTCCAAGGACAACTCGTACAGAGTTATTGGATATATTTTTACTTGCTACATACCAGCGTTCGTCTTGTTTGCAGCCCTCGAATCGGTACCGCTGCCCAATAGAATACCTCCACAAACCCGGATGAGTACCAAGCTGATGACCTTTTTCAGTCAATATCGGACCAGGGTTCGGATCAATGTACTCGGCTTGTGATTAGATAGTGAGTGTTGTTGTAAGTCCAGACTGAAAGAAGCTTCTGCACGAAAATTTCATAATGACGAGAGAATTTGTATTTCTTACATAAAAACCTAGAAAAAGAATTTCGATTCTGGTTCTGATTTTCTACGAAGCAGATGCCCATGCTCTCCTTTTTGTCTGCTGTAGGGAGTTCAAACTGCCGGGCTAGCTCCTTGACCGTTGTCTTTGTGAGATGACCAATTGGGAATATCGACTGTTGCAACCACATTAGACACTCTCAGTCACAATGAGCGTTCACAAAGAGGGAGATAATTGTCAAGCAAGAAGAAATCATGCGTACTCTAGCCACTTGTCGTTCATCGAGAGATGAAAGGAAATACGTTTGATCCTTAGTCGAGTCAGTAGATCTTAGTAGCCGGTGCCGTCCATCTGCGGTTTTGTCCACTTGCGCATAGTGACCTATTGTTATTTTAATCGAAGGGAAGAAACCCCACCGATGCATGCTCCAATTTGATAAGTGTTTTCGAACTTGGTTTTGAAAGCCAGAGCAAAAATGACTAACCTGTAGCTAGATATGCTGTTGGATCAATCAACGCTCGGTTCATCAATGCCCCAAACTTGATTTCCCTAAATCAGTACAAACGCTCAACACCCGTTTTCGGTAAGCACATTTTGACCAAGCAATTGATTAGCAGATAAAAGTCAAGAAGAAGAACGCCGGAACTGACCTGTTACACGATATGTCTGGATTAGGCGTTAGCCCACCTGCCCATTCCGATATAGCAGGTTCGAATACCTGAGTCCAATATTCTTTTGAGAGGTCAATCTTGCAGAAATATGAAACTAAATCAGCGCAGGAACAAGAGTGAGATCAGCGCATAGAGCGAGCCTACGCGCCGACGACTAATTAATGATATGAAGTTCTGCCTACCATACGAACGGGGACTCCGACATGCCTGCATACTCTTCGAACATCCTCCCAGTCTTTCTCCCATTCACAACCCCGAAGCCGATCTGAAGATTCCTGAGACCAATTGCGCATGAAGACGGCTGAAAGAGATAGGTCCTGTTGTCGAAACCGTCAGTCAACTATGGTCTTTTGTGTTTTGAATCGAAGCGCGACAGGAGGAGCGGACCTGCTCTGATAGAAGTTTGAGAGAGACTGAAGAATCGACCCCACCGGACATGGCCATGACCACTTATGAAATTACCCAAATTAAATGAACAACATTCCCAGATTAGCCCGAAGAGAATAACAAAGACGCATAGGGAAAAGATCCTTCCAACAAGTTGCATACCTTTATCTCCGGGTTTCAGTCTGGGATCCATCCGAGGCGGAGGGCGCGATGCGTACCCTCGGAACGGCAATTCATGAAGCTTGGGTCGTCTAGTAATTGATGAGCGGAAAGCCGATATCATGGGTGATCGAGCATGGTTGGCCTACTCAAATAAAGCGTCACGTAACATAAACCAGGCATCAGACAGGCCAAGCTGATTCAGTGATTTGAATATACTCACAAACATGAGTTATTGTCAAGCAGCACAGCAGTCGAGTATGATGGATAGGGAATAGAGTATAAAGTGTATGATCAAGTCAGTATTCTAGGATCGGGACGAGAAGTCGGCTGTACAAACAAGAACACGTGATATGGCGAGATTCATCACAGATCTTCTAATTCTCACCCATGAACAGATATTCCGTTATGTTCGTGGAAGAGGAGGGTTATCGGGATTCTTGAATGACTCTCTCTCATTATGACATCTCAGTTTTTTCCCCTTTCAAGCGTATTCATTCGTCATCTTCATGGCAGCAGATACGAAGGCATACTTGGATACGAAGAGTATTATTTGAAGTCGAGGAAGAAGGGACCAAGGCTGCAATGAACCATCTAGTATATATCTGATACATACCCTCCACATACATATTCTCTAGTTTCAGCCGGAATCAATTTCGAGAAGAGGCAAGAGACAGACCACTCTGTACTGATGTATCTTGATGTCTTCATGATGTTAGAAAAAGGGGGACATCGTCCTTTATGTATGAGCGCGTTTTGTGACACGAGTCGGATGCAATGCTGCTTGCTGATCACTTCCTCTCATTTTCTACGTTCTTTCTGTCTCTTCATCTATCTTCAATATTTAGGAAAAGTGAGAGACTCATGTTCATTCTCACAACGGTATTGCACTCACAGGAGACGGTCATCTTTAACAACGGGGTGCTAATTCAAGCGGCATGATCAGAAGTCACGTGCGAATCTTCCCGCCTCCCTTTATTCTAACATTTCTTTAGTCTCAACTTCCAGACAATAGAACATTTACCATCCATCATTCTTGACCTCTTCCGAAACCAGTGAGAAGCCTACTCGTTTAGTTGAGTATCATTTTCATGCGAAAGCTTGCGCTTACATATCGTCCGTCATAACCATCATCAAGCAGACCATAGTCAAGCATAGTTTGCTTGTTGCGACAGTGATCGATCGCTTACTCGTTGGAGCTAACGTGAGTTATGCTAAGCCGATCTCTGATCCCCTTCAACGGAACATTCAACATTTCATCTCCTTCTGTATCCCTGTTTTGACTTCCGCTTCGGACGTTTCTTCTCTCTTCGTTTGGTGCTACCGAAGGCGTGTTGTAGTAAAACAGCTGTTCCTTTCATTCAACAAGCCATCTTCGTTACGGTCAATCCAACAACAACAGCCAGGCCCCAACTTTATCTTTCGAACAGAAGAACAGAACCATCCTCTTACCTTCAACATGAGTTCCCGAGCCCATAAACAATGTTTGTGTCTCTCGCACCTTTTTTCTCGCATGAGACGCGAGGTGACGGATCTGACTGACGTGAACCCACCTGAATTTGTCGTATCACGCGTCGATATCACTTTGTTTGTCTAGCCGTGTCCGAGTTGAAACTTCGCCGGTTGACAGAGCATAATCAGCGTTTACGAGAGAATCTTAATCGACCTCGAGCAAAAGTCAGTGAGGCCTCTGCAAAGTAAGTGTCAACATCCACGATCGCCATCATGATGTGAGTGATGGGCAACTTGTGGAAGTATCAGTGAATCGTGAGGTTGTACACAACCCTCTTGCTTCATCTAGGCAAATTCTAGGACGCGAAGTGATGTCATGTATTTGTTTAGAGGACCAGACTTTGACTTCCCATCTTTTTACATTTTACTGGTCTTAAGTCTTATCCGATTCTGCAAGACGACAAAAGACCCGCTGGTCCCATCCGTGTGGGGACCAGTCGACAAGAAGGATGATCCGTACGGTAAGTACATCTCAACTGGCTTCGTGATCTGTCTCAGATTCAGCAAAAATATTTCTGTTGGTCCTCATATCATCTTTCTCAAATTTTGTTTTTTTCCTTACGTCGAACAATACAAACAGCTCCTCCGGCACAAGGATGTTGCGTTGTCATGTAACCGACAGGTCCTTATCTACACGACACTCAAAACGACCCTTGATCATCTTCTGTATCTTTGATTTGACATCGTTTCAGTCCTATCATCTCTTGACCCATAGGTCTTCATGACCTCCTTTTATCAAAAACCTCCCTGTCTTGTTTCATCCCGACGTCTTTCGTTTCTTGATTCCTGTTGTCGGTCTCTTCATCCGTCTTTCTTCTCTGCGATCTCAGATCTGTCTAAAAGAGTCCCCGCCCTCTATACCCACCATACACACGCTCACATTTGCATATTCGCTTGCTCTCTCCGGACACCTAATATCAAAGCGCGGATCAACATACCGTCGATTTGAATTCATTTCCATCCAGTCATCGCATCAGAGAAACCTCTTACCTTACTTCGATCAACCATTTCACTGGTGCCGGTTTTTCTTGCTTCGTGTAAATGTTTCCCAGCTTGTTTCGACTTTTCTCTTTCTTTTTTCTTCCCCTTTTCTCCTCTCTCTCTTTTTTGTAGAGCCGGTTTATAATATCAGCATAAGGCCTATGATTGTATGCCGGCTGTTGAGGACAGCTTCAGCCAGGCCTGAAGAGATAAGACTAATTTCTTGTTTATGTGTTGGTCGTCTGGTAATTTATCAAATCTGTCAGAATATAGAAGCGATTTAGATCAACTTGATCGCTCGAAACGAGCGTAGGGCTTTCTCGATGGCATACATTGTCTTCAATACCATATCTGACAGGCTAAATGACAAGCGGTTAGCGGCAGCCTCGAGGAGAGAAAGGAGAAAGTCGAGGTTTGTAGACAACACATGAGTACCTTGACCGAGTACATCAAGATATCCACCCGTCTAAGTAAGGGGTAATAATCGACGAGACAAATCAGGGCAGAGGTGTATAGAGCTACAAGGAATCTAATATCATTCGTTTCTGGGGGGTTATCGATAGTAAAGAGCTGTGAGTTTGCGAAGCATATATGCGGCTCGGGTTAATGGCAAGAGGCTCAATGAGAAAAAACAGATCAAGTCGGGAGGATACAAAGAAAACAAAGGGCATTCATCCAGCGCATCCTCGTTCTGTGGAACGTGTATCATCATTGTTCATTTCTTTTTCTTCCCCTTTTTCGCAGAAGAAGGTGTGTCCTACGCAATGTACACATTACAAACATACAGACAGGAAATGAGTATCAGCTTCAGCATTAGTTGGTTGCAAATAGCGCTCGAGATATTTGCCTGATGAGGTACGTACCTTGGACGGCGTCGTAGGAGCACTACTTTCCGATTTCAAAGGAGTCGTCGGGGCGCTCTCAAGAGGAGCCTTTCCGGGGGTGACTGGAGCAGAGGTAGCAACCGGCGTCGTTGGTGCAGGAGTGACGGATGAGGTAGACGAAGAGGACTCAAGAGCCGGGATAGCTGAGTCGGTGGATTTTGTTCTAGGTCGGACGATAGGGGTCAGCCGAGCTTCAGATTCGTACAAGCAAGCAATATAATAATCAGCACTTTTTTTCTTTCAAAACTTACACATTCTCCTAAGCGCTGAGTATGAGGGAAATGCAACGTTTACTTACTTGCTTTGGACTTGATCTTTTCGTGGCACTCCCAATCAGGTCTCGCCTTCTCTCTTTGAACCATCTCGCTTGCCGTAGCAAAGATGGTAGGACCCCAAGCAGGGGAGAACGTATTGGCTTCATTGACAACATCCAAGATTTCGGCCTCCAACTCCTTTTCAGCTTTCAAAAAACGGGCCCACAGATCATCTCCAACGCAGCCTTTCTGAATCAAGATCTGCAAAGCAGGCTTGTCATCTCGAATCTTGAGAATCCTTCGAACGTCGTTCATCGCTCGAACCAACAGGGCAGATTTCAGAAGGGCCTCTGGAGGAGCAGGATCGGCTTGGAGAAGAGAGACATAAAGGTCTCGAGAAGTGTGCGATGGAAACCAAGGCTCGGCTTCTGCTTTGGCTAGAGCAAGGCCAATCACGAGGATCCAAAGGTAACTCATCAGCTCCCACACTGAAATAAGTTAGCCCAACAAGACAGAGACAAACCAGCTGTTCGCCTTCTGTATACACGAGAAAACATGCCTAAAGCTGTGACGAGCACGGCGGCTGTTTCAGAAGATATACAAGAAAGAATAAGTAAGAGGGCATCTGGTGGTTGTGTACACATAACTTTAGGTTCTAGATGCCAGCTCACCATATGCTGATCATAGCAAGACGATGCATTTTCAAAAAAAGGACGTGAGTCTCACCGAATACGACTAGCAGAAACCAAATCAAATAAGTTCTACACATACCTAAAGGGGCGAGTAGACCGATAGCGACCATTCTGTTGACGGTTGTAAGGCCGGTGATCTGTAGAAGGCTGGATGAGAGATGCTGGTTGTCAGACAACAAAAGGTGCGGACCGATCGATTAGGGAAATTCACTAAAAGACTATCAAGGTTTAATAGTCAAAAAGTTGAAAATCTCTAATGAAAATGGACAGTCCAGAAAGATCTCGCTCGAATGAGGATTCCCTTCGTACATCCACCTTCACCTCCAGAATACACACATACTCATCGGTTCAAAAAAGATGAACTCAGTGATCGAATCAGCCAGACAGGCTCACGAAGAGATAGATCTCTATGAGAAGGCTCTCGCCTCAATCTTTCAGCAGACAGACAGAACGGTAAGTTGTTTGGCCTTCGTTGCTCTTGACCGAAAGCGAATCTTGTTCGCGTCCACTTTCGTATAATCTGACATTTCTACCCCTTTTGACACTATCTCTATCTTGTACAGTACAAAGCACGTCTTGAGAAGGAGCACCGAGCATCGGATGTATTAAACCGTATTGTGGCCAAGAAGCAGTTTCTGAGGGACACTTATAAAGATGCAACTGGGTAAGTCTGTTGCTTTCGTTAATTCATGTCCAAGTCAAACGCAGGTCGTAATCTATCTCTGATTCTTTCTGCCATGCTCCATGATATCTATACTAGAGAGAGGGCTTCTGAGATTGCTACTCTTTCGGCACCTCCTCCACCGGCAGATGACCTCGAGGAGTTCTATTCTCGGCTTGTAAACATTAAAGAATTTCACCGAAAGAACCCAGAGGTTGACTCTAGAGCTGTAGAAAGCGAGATCGCGGCTTTAGTCAATGGGCCCAGCGAGGAGGAAATGGAAGAGGAGGTTGTGATTGACAGTAAGTCAAACATATTTTTTGTTCCAATCGGCTTAGTCGTACTGGACGCCCTAACTCTGGACGCGTCATTTGGATCGTCGTTTCCGATGGATCAGAAATCTCGAGTTTGTTCTCTGGTGAGGAATCTCTTGGACGATTCTTAGATCTTTACGCTTCCCACTCTCAATATATCAACTTGAAGAATGTTCCCAAGTAAGTTTGCTTCGCTCCTCAAACTGATACTGTGTTCGAAGACACTCAACTAACACCACGATCTTTCTTCCGCACAGAGTCCCCTATCTTGCATACTTTGATGTTTTGTTGAGAGGTGCACCTGATGACCGTGTCCCATTGAAAGAGAAGGGCTCCAAGGCATATCTTGAGTAGGTTTAGTTCTCGATACTTTGACGAAGTTGTTCAACCCACTGACATCTGACTCGTCGATCACACTTCCAGATACATTACCTCGCTGCACTCATACCTTACTGGATTTCACAGTCGTACCCGACCTCTGGCCGATCTGTCGGCAGGCGAGGAGGAGGCAGAGAAGGAGTTTGAACTAAAGTGGATGGAAGGCACAGTGGAAGGTTGGGAGGAAGAGAAAGATGCAGGGCAAGTGAACGGAAATGAGAAGAAGGATGAAGGGATTTGGTGTCCCGCATGTTCGTTCTCTCGTTGTTGTTCTACACTGACATTTCGCGTAGACAAGATTATGCTCATCGGACTGACTGTTTCAATTTTTTTACCAGGTCAAAAGCTTTACTCAAAGCAGACGGTGTTTGATGCTCACCTGAAGTCAAAAAAACACGAAAAGGCTGCTGCTCGATTAACATCGAGTGGCCCTCCTACCGACGCGTCCACCTCTGCCTCCCCCTCTGTTCAGTCTCTTTCGGCACTTCGGCATGAGAAGCTCCGACCGGCGGCACTGCTGACATACCAAACAAAGTTACTTCTGCTTTCTCCGACGTTTGCATCTTTGCTTTCAGACACCAAGGCGAACGTTGAGAGACGATCCGCGCTCACTGCAAGAGAACGAGAGCTCGAGCAAGAAGAGTCTCTTCCAGAGTTCGCACCACCCGTAGGAGATGGAGTTGATGGAGGTGAAGCCGAGGGCTCGGATGAGGATGAGGATGGAAAGGTGTATAACCCATTGAAGTTGCCTCTCGGATGGGACGGAAAGCCAATTCCGTACTGGCTCTTCAAGCTTCACGGGCTTGGTGTTGAATACAAGTGTGAGATTTGCTCAGGGTATCCGTACATGGGTCGAAAGAACTTCGAACGACACTTCCAGGTTTGTTTTGTTTCTTCCGCTTTTCTTGTAACTCTTTGTGAACACGGGTGTTGATTCTGTTTGGCTCTGACCGTCATTTTTATCTAGGAATCCCGACATGCATTTGGAATGCGCGCGCTTGGTCTGCCAAATACTAAACATTTCCATGAGATCACCAAGATTGAAGACGCTATGGCCTGTATGTTTTTCTTCCCCTTCATCGTTGATTTTCTATGTCTAAATATGTGCGTTTTGTTCGCCGGTCGACTCATCCGTGATTCGTGTTCGATAACTTCTGGTACAGTGGCTGAAAAATTGAAGCACGAAGGCAAACAGGACGCGAGGGCGACAGAGACAGTTGAAGAACTTGAAGATGCTGATGGAAACGTTTATGATCGGCGGACATACGGTTCGTATTTTTCCTCGATTGAACCTGGATGTCTCACGATCGTTCCTTTTTCTGACAGATGTCTGAATCTATTTTTCTCCAGAGGATCTCAAGAGGCAAGGTCTTTTGAATTAGACGTAGACCTCTTGGTAGAGGCAAGGAGAGAGGGAGAGGGATTGTCTTGCAATATAGTCATGACTGAAAGACCAATTTTGCTGGCGGAGCACTCTCGGTATTGTCTCCCTCAAGTTATTCTGCCGGTGATGTTCAACCTCTGAGAATTTGTTGAAGGAGATAAAGAAGTCATGTGCATGAAAAGAAGGGTGAAGAGACCAAAAAGAAACCTGGGGAAGAGATAGCAATAAAGAAGTAACTACAGATGAAACAAGAAACAAGGATGGATGAGGGAACAAATCTATGCTGAAGCCTTCTTCTATATATACCAAGCCAAAGAATATACGGAAGCGTGGATGCTAAAAGTCAGTCAAACGCGCAACATAAATTGTTGAAGGCATGAGTTGAGAAATCGAAACATACGTAGTCAACCTCGCTCAAGTCGTAGTCCACTCCTAAAGCCGCCAACTTTGCCCTCTTTGCTGCTCCTCGCTTCTTGAGTCGGCCCTCTGATTTAGCCTGCTGACTTGCCGTCCGGGGTGCTTCGAGCTTGAGTCGCTCGGCACGGACGGAGGGGATCGGGCGGAACGTCCTGTTTGCGCCAGCCCACAAGTCCGGGTGAACTTTATCGTTCGGGATAACCTATGGTCGGAGGTATAGAAGAAAGGCAAGCGATGAGAAGACGGTCGAGATGATTGGTCAGGATGAAGCGGAAACAAACCTTGCACTGCAGAATTCGACCGAGAAGTAAGTAGTTATCCATAGTCTCGGCCACAATTTGAGCTACCGAAGCCTGAGTCATGAGAATGAATGCGTAGTGCTTGGATGCTCCGGTCTGATCCGACACAACAAATGGATATAAGCAAGAAGAATAGTCTAAACAGAAGGAAGGATATGATCGGAAGATCAAGACGCACTCGCTTATTTCGGGCGAGTCGAATCTTCTCAACAGTTCCGAACTGCTCGAAGTAAGCCTTCATCTGCTTCTCGTAGAAACCGTGAGGAATTCGGCCAAGATACAGGACACCCTTCTCCTTGTTCTAGAATTCGTTTAAAAAAAAACAAATCATTGTTGAGACAAGTATACCCTCAGATCTTGAGAAAGGGAATTAAACGAACCGAAGACTTCTTGGCCTTCTCCAACTTTTTCTTGACGACCTCGTCGTCCTTGTTGATTGTCGGAAGCTTTGTGAGTTCAATTCCCTCAACTGGTCCTTGATGGTTGATATCGATGTCCGAATCGTCCTCATCATCTGAGCTGTCCTCCTCGTCCTGATCATCCTCAGAGGTCGAGTGGTAGCCAGTCTGCTCCAACCCTTTAAGCAACGGGGCACTCTTGACGGTTTCGGACTCTGGGTCGATCACCTTAGGCTCAGGGGCCTTTCGCTTCTTCTGGGACTGTTGAGTTGAAGAGAGCGGAGCCTGAACAGAAGATGAGGAGACTGAAGCGGTGGCCGTGCCGGAGGACTTTTTCTGAGTGAGCGACTTTGGAAGAGGTTGAGGAGCCTGCTGGACTCGTCTTGACCATGGCTTATGAGTAACATCCCGAGCGGCGGACTTTGCTGTGGCCTGTTCGGCGACCGTTGGATTATCGGACTCTTTATCAGCGGCCTCAGTGACTGTCGTTCGCCTCTTTGGCTTCTTGTCGTCGATGAAAGGCATGGCTAAGGTATAGATTAGGAAAGTTAGTGGGTCAAAGAGAGTAAGAGAACAAGAGAATGAAGTGGATCAGAAAGTTGAATATGCAAACTCCAAAATTTGGTCCATTAGGAATAAGCTGTGCTCGGATAATTGATACCTTTTCATAGTAGTTGACTACAAAACATCGAGTTGGTTTGTAGTCATTTTGGTATTGTGGCGTAATTTCATTTCCTACTACCTTTACCCTTCTCTCGTTCAATCTTCCTCAACATTAGACCTCCTTCTGTTACATTCTCTGCAACATGTTCAAGTTCGATTTCGATCTCGATCTCCAAGTGCGCTCTCGCTTATCATGCTTGATGTTTGAAAGTTCGAGGGAACGTGTTATTGACAATAGTCGCGTCCTTTTTTTTTTGTTGTCAAAACACAGCAAGATGACGACGGCCAGGATGACCTTGACTTTCACCAATCAGATACCAAGACTGCATCATCAAGCTCGACTGCAGCTACTTCGAACTTGATTGCTGATGCGCCCTCGGTCGCTCCTTTCCAAGAGCTGGATCTACAGACCTTGGTTCGTCTCTTGGTTCTCGTGTCGAAACTGTTTGGTCTTTGATCGTTGACCTGTATTGCTGCTCTTGTATCGCGTTCAGTTACGAACACTCCCTCCTACACTCTCCTACACGCCTCTTCGGCTGGCCCACCTCCCGTTCGATCTTCTTCGAAGAGACATGTTTGATGCTCAGTTCCAACAGATTGACACTGCTGAGGATGACGATGACGAACAGGAGAGGTGGGGACCAGAAACTGATCTCGTCAAAGGTGTGTACGAAGGAGGCATGAAGACTTGGGAATGCTCCATTGATCTGGTCAACCTGTTGAGGGCTGATCTATACAAGAACGGAGAGAGTTCAACCGACGGGTGGAAGATGATTGAGGGCAAAAAAATCATGGAGGTCTGTCCTTGATCTCGCTCTTTGAGTTCTCGTCTCTGTCCATGTGCTGATCATCAAAGTCTGATGCTGCATCGAATGAACATCAAGGTTGGATGCGGGACTTCTCTTCCGAGTCTTTACCTTCTATCAGAACTTCTGAGGAAACCCAGCAACAGTTCTTCTTCTTCCAACAGCCAACCTCCACCGCGAACAACATTCCATTTCTTGGACTACAACGAGGTCGTCCTGAAACTTGTGAGTCTTCTGCGCGCGCGCACCCAGTTTGAATACCTAGGATTCTGATTCTCTTCTTTCCTCATTCCTCATATAGGTCACCCTTCCAAACGTTCTCCTCGCATTTGCTCCTCTTCTATCGAGTGCATCCGTCATCCCTGCTTCCACGGCTATGACCACATCTGCGATACCCAGTACTGGTTCTAGTCCCACAGAAATTCGGTCAACATCTCCTACTCCGTCTTCGCCTGAAGCACCCAACGCGGAGGCTCAGAACGGCGAAGAAGACGAAGAGGATGAGGAGAACACTTTCTCACTTTCCGCTACTCGCATGCAATCATTCGAGAAGATCTTGGCGGAGAGGAATATCGAGTTTCGATTCTTCTCGGGAGGCTGGCAGACGTTCAACCTATCTTCTTCTACTACTTCCAGTCCTGATAGAGAAAAGGACGTCTCCAAAACCAAAGTTGGGGAGGAAAAGATGGATATAGTGCTGACGAGTGAGACGGTGTACCAATCGACATCTCTCCGTCCACTGGTCCAACTTTTGCGACAAGCTTCCTACTCTCGCCCTTCCCCTCTCTCCTCTTCAACATCGGAGCCGGTCGAAAGCTCAGAGAAGAGCATCGGCAGTCCTCAGACTCAGACGTGGGTGGCTGCCAAGGTACTTTACTTTGGCCTTGAGGGTGGTGGAGTCCCTGCGTTCGTTCAAGCCGTCAAGGCCGAACGAGGCGGTTGGGTCAAAGACGTTTGGAAGAATGATTCGGGTGTCCTAAGATGGGTCGGTGAGGTCGGTTGGGATGAATAAACGGTTGAAGAGGCTTGTCACCAAATCGTGTAGTTTGCCACTTCCTTTCTTCCTCCGTTGCTCATTCAGGAAAGCATAGACGCATATGATATAGGAGTAAACTTCCGTGTTTAAAACCATATCAGATATAAGAAATATGTTCCCTCGATGCCCAGAAATTCAACTCGACTTCAATTCTTTCTTGTACAGGAAATTAGAAGAGGAAAGGAACGTTGAGACGAACGATGAAGAAACAATGGAAACAGAAAGGATTCGTATAGGAGAAAATAGAGAGAAGAGAACTAGAGAAAGGCGCAATAGCCAGACTAGCTAAGGATTCATCCTGATCTACTTAAAACTCAATACCTACCAAGACAGCACCAGAGTCGATCCTCCATCTTTTGATCCTGGTTCCTTCACCTTCACTTCCTGTGCTCTCTCCTTCACTGCCTGATCCTTTCGTCTCCAATCTCTTCTGCTTCAACCCTCCGCGTTTCTTCCCTCCGCTGATTGCAATGGTGGATGAGGTGGGTAATGAACCTTTAGGATCGACAATAGACCCTCCGATGAACAGCAAGCCATGCAGAAGTTCGCGCAGATCTGGTGAGGCCTTCCGGAGGACGAAGATCACCTGGCCAACGTCTAGTAAATCGGACGCAAGATCCATCTAGGAACCGTTCGAAGCAATGTTCACACATCAGTATGTGATGTGAAGAGAGAGTGAATGAAACGCCATACGAACCAGGATCTCCACTGATTCCCTGATCTCAACCCCGATGGCGTCAGGCACACCGATCACTAAAATCTTTCCGCCGTTTCCCCGGTCCTCCTCGTCTACAGATACGGGGAGTAAACCCGAGCCGTTGTCTAACAAGACTCCGTCCCAGACAATGCCGGACAACTCGCTCCTCACTACGACCGGCTCGGATCGTTTGTTGGCAGCCGCAACTTCCTCCTTCTTGGGCAGCAAAGTATCCCAAAAGGAGCCTTGTCGAACGCGTTCCTGGGACGAACATGCAGCAGAAGTATTAAAGTTGGGCGCGTTACCCAAAAGCGAAGGAGATGGCGGAGTTGAATCAGGAGTGACCGGCAGATCGACTGATATCTGTCGGATAGGCTTGGGCTGTGCCACACCATCAGATAGAGGGAAGGTAAATGAAGTCGGAAGAGAGAAGTCAGGTAAAACCTCGGGTGAGAGGGGAGGGGATAAGAGTGGGGTCGATGAGGGAATAGTGATCGATCCCTGGCTAACAACCTGCGGAGAAGACGTTGAGACGATCGAAGCAGAAGATACGCAGAGAGAATTGGAAGAGAGGGAAGAGAGGGAAGAGATAGAGGATGATAGGAAGGGAGAGGAGTGGGAACGGGAGATGGAAGATGGTTCTCGCACAGAGGCACCTGTCACGTGCCTAAGATCACGCCACAATCGAAGGCAGTTGGGTCAACATTAGTCCTTGTCGGCAGACGCCAAGATGTAGCCACCCAACAGACAATGTCGACATTTCCTTGGTGTTTGATAGAGATGAACATGGACGAACCTCTGTGACCATCCCAACGAAGGGATGGCATTTTTTACCCAGCCGCCCTCAAACCCAACACTTTGGCCCGCCGCCGCCCGTGCCGGTGAATTTATACGTAAACGTTCGTCCACCGACTGAGGCAATCGCCAGAGCATTATTCACTTGTCCGTTGTAAGGAAACCCGAAGAGGTTGTTGTTGTTGTTGTTGTTGTTGTTAGTGTTGTCCCTGTTCCCGGTCGCAGATACGCCGCTGTATTTTACGAATTTGTGGGTGTGTTCAGAAGAGAAAACCACAGATGAGGTTTCGTCAGGAAACGATGGGGTCACCCACGTTCAAGATAAGCTATACAGACAACCATTACTTACGCAGGGCAAGAATTAAACATGGTATTTTTGAACTGTAAATTCATCATTCTGGTAATCAAACAGAGCTGAAGGTGAGTGAGGTGAAGAAGCTGAGGGAGCTGAGGGAGCTGAGGGAGCTGAGGGAGATGAAGAGGCTTGGTAGAGTTGTATAGAACGTTGTGGTCAGTTGTCAGGTGGCATTGATATCTAGCTAGCTAGCTGTCTATATGGCTCAGGCCGCTATCGAGCGGTGCTGCGCTTTCAAGCAAACCTAGGCCGGTAGTGGTCGGAGGCTGCCCTGGTTGACTAGGGCAGCCTCAGACCTCAAACCAAGCTCCCATAGATCATAGGTCACGTGTTTATACTGAGTCGAGTCAGCCTCAACTTCTGCCACAGCCTCAGCCTCAACCCCAACCCCAACCTCAACCTCAGTGGCAGCATAACCAAACCTTGGCATTATTTACCATGGTTCATCTCCTGGTGAAAGGCAAGGTGCAGCATGTTCCGCGACGGATGAAAATCTTTGTTTCACGAAGCCTGAGAACAAGTATAGAACGAATAATATGAGTTACAGATACACACTACATGTATACAATACATGTCCATTATTCGCAAGGAGCTTCGACACTCTTTCAATACCCACACTGTATTCCTTCCCGCGAGCTCGCCATGGCACTTGAAGCACATCCTCGACATCCGGAAATCCCTTACTTTTCGAACATGCAGCAGCGCCGAGGCTTTCAGCCTGACAAACATTATCCTCACAGGGCCAGGTCCATGTCGACGAGAAGTGGATGAAAATGCGCCGCTCCCGAATGACAGGGAAATACGTCATCGTCCTTTCGACAAACGAACGGTCGCCTTGTGGTACGTTCGCTCGCAGTTTATGTGCGCACCCCAGCAGATACATCTCCAGCGCCGGACGGCGGAGAAGGTCGAGAGCAAACGGTGGAAACGGGAGTGTGTAGCAAGAGCAGCGCGAAGGCCATCGAGACTGATACTAATAGACGAAGGAAGATGTGAAGAAGGCAATCGGGGCGGACAAGGCAGGTAGCATCGTCAGCAAGCCAGTCTGCATGGCCAGTGTGAGCGCGAGAAGCACTTACCACGGAGAGCTGTGAATACTCCCGCAAGATTCTCCATCCACAGCCGCTGTTGCCGAAGGTCTCGGTTCATCTTTGCAAGGTGCTTCTTTGAAATGAGCGAGAGCGACCACTGAGTGACCCGTTCAGCCAGACCGCCGTTGTTCAAAGACATGTCCAGGCCTCCCGCGGTCGTCGAGAGAAGCGTCCGACAACCTCATCCTCTGGTCTCACATCCCACGAACGACATCGTTCTGGCAGGCTGTGCCCCACAACTTGGCCTTGGCGATGATCACGAAGCTCAGGTGTCTATGGTAATGACGAGTCGGTCAGTCCACATTTGCAGCCAGCTGCATCATCGCTATCCCTATTGCCATTGCCGAAGAAGTCGCTTACTTCCAGTCTGTGACCTGTGTTCAGTAGGAAAAGATGCGTCTCGGAGGCTGTTGATCTCTTCGTTCCGTGTTGTCACCTCTTTATGTGAATCTACTCCAGGCTTGTACATAGTGGCCGCCTGAAAGTAACAGCGCATCGTCGTTTGCGAGGAAAATAAAGAACGACACCTCCGTTCGCACAAGTCGTTGCGATGTGTAGGTTCATCGGACGAGATGCACCAAAAGTTATCTGACACAGCCGAGCAATTGCAGATTCGATCGGGCCGGCAAGAGGTTCGAAGGAGAATAGTGGGCCGAAGCCTATCTTTACCGTCCGCATCACTTCTCGCTCTCATTTTCTGTCATTTTTGTTTCCTCCTTATTCCTCCTTGACCGTTTCAGATAATTCGTCTCCGGTTTCATCTTTGCCATGCACGTGAGTTGACTGTTGGCATATGACATCGGGTTATCGGGCAGGCGTCAAAGCAACAAGCGTAACGCACGTAACATCTGCAGTTACAAAAAGTTTACGTCTGATCGAAGTCTCACACGTGGGGTTCGTCGTGGCTGATTCGGGGCGTCAAATAGGAATCATGATGGCACGTGTGGTTACACGACACACGGTTACTCTTCGAAAATCGTGTGACGAAATTCAACCAATTTTCAGTGTATCTCGGTGATTTCACAAATTTGACCAAGCACTTCCAGGATATGACCTCTGTATGTTATATGACCTTTTTGAGCCACAAAAGTCTGATGTCTGGTATAGGTACTGGAAGATCTGGAGAAGGAAGTTTGATGATACTTCAAGCAAGTTCCTCAGCAAACAAGTGAGCATTTTGATCCGTTATGTTACATGTCTCCGTCAGAGGGCACTCGATACTATGTGTTATGTGGCAATACTAGAAATTTTGAATTGTCAATGCTGATAGAGAAAAAAAACTGCACTTTCCATAGCTTCTTAGGTCGACCCGAGTCCGAGACCTAATCTTTTCGCCTTCTCCTAAACCTTTTTAAAACTCCCTTTATTCAAAATGTCTGAAGTTCGAGGACGAGGAGCCTTCGGTAGGTGGTTTTGTCTGGTTCCCATGACTTCAGGACGTATCATGAAGGAGATAGGTGATACAGAGTGGTAGACTGATATATGGGATTGATTAATTGACAGGTCGTGGAGGTGCTGGTGCCCGAGGTGGCCGAGGTGACACTCGAGGACGACGAGGACCCCGACGAGGAGGTCGAAAGGACGAGGACAAGGAGTGGTAAGCCTTCTCTTTTCTTTCTCTGTTATTCACATACGCGCTTTCCAGCGCGTGCGCGTATCGAAGATATTTTCAACTCAACAATGTCCTTGTCGTCTGGTATCATTCTTTAGGGTCCCCGTTACCAAGCTTGGTCGACTCGTCAAGGACGGAAAGATCAAGTCCATGGAGGAGATCTACCTTTTCTCCCTTCCCGTCAAGGAGTTCCAGATCATCGACTTCTTCCTCCCCACCCTTAAGGATGAGGTCATGAACATCACTCCTGTCCAGAAGCAGACTTCTGCCGGTCAGCGAACCCGATTCAAGGCCTGCGTCGCCGTCGGTGATTTCGACGGACACGTCGGACTTGGTGTCAAGTGTGCCAAGGAGGTTGCCACCGCCATCCGAGGTGCCATCATCGCCGCCAAGTTGGCCATCATCCCTGTCCGACGAGGATACTGGGGAGCTGCCCTTCAGGAGCCCCACACCATCCCCTGCAAGGTCTCTGGTAAGACCGGATCCGTCATGTGCCGACTTATCCCCGCTCCTCGAGGAACCGGTATCGTTGCCGCTCCCGCTTCCAAGAGGCTCCTCCAGATGGCTGGTATTGCCGATGTCTACACCCAGTCCAAGGGAAGCACCGCCACCACCCCTAACTTCTTGAAGGCCACTTTCGTCGCTCTCTCCAAGTCGTACCAGATCCTTACCCCCGATCTCTGGCGAGACATTGCCCCTGGACAGACCCCCTACGACCAGTTCTCCCTCTTCCTCGCCCAGTCTGCCAAGAAGGCTTACTAAGCGCGCACTCACTTTTGTTAAAGTCAGAGTCTGTGGGTCATCTTTCTTGGGGAAAGAGCTCTTCATTGGGAATCTTTTTACTAGGGATGGCTAGGCTTAGATTTTGGTAGTTGTCAATGCTTTGGATGAAAAAGCTTTTTTTTCTTCCGCACTTTCGCAGACGTGGTTGTCACATTGAGGAAAGGCAAACTAGAAAAGGAGACAATCCTGAACATGCTGACCCTGTAAGATCGTCGCTGTAGTAGTTGCTTCTTGTCGCGCGTTCCTGTTTGAGGTCAGGCACTCATCTCTATCTGACATCTAACAAACTAATAAAGACTCTAGTCAACATACTTGGCCCTGGAAACAACAACAACAACCATCAGGGTTTTGAAAAGCCCTTGCGCTTGTGGTGATATAAAGGACTAACTTGGTGTCTGTGTTTCCAGCTTGCTCTTCTATTTCTCTCATTTCTGTTTCTTTCTATTTTCTCATTTCCTTCCCTCCTGCGTCACCCTTCTCCTCTCACTCATTTGCCTTCCAGAAACTCTACCTCGATTGATTCGAGTTTGTCTGTCTTTTCTCCTGCTTCGTTCATCTTAGGACTAGTTCCTCCCACGCTCCTTTTTCTTCGAATCAAACCGCGCACGTCTTGCTGGTCAAGCTCCGTTTCTGCCCTGCCTCGAACCAGTCTCAAGAGTAAGTGTTCACTATGGTCAACGATCCAGACACCTAACGCGCTCAGAGAGCTTACGCGAACCTTTTATGTGACTAGCCTCCTCGTGTCTTTTCCATCTCCTTCCTCTGACCTCTCACCTTTGCTCAAGCACTCTCAAAAATGCTTTACGTTAAACCATCCTCCTCAGCTTTCACGCTCGCCCTGCTTTTGGTGACGTTGCAGAACATTGCTTCAGCCGCGCCCATCCCGAGTAGGGTTGCTTCACTCCAAAGGAGTGAACTTCTAGAGGACTCAGTCCCGTTGGGATTGGTCGAAAAGATAACCAATCCTCTCGTTTCTAGTGTCGTCCATGCTACAGACGTCAGTTTATATTCCATCTGATCGTTTTACTTACAGTCTCAGTGTATTCTCAATCGAGCGCGTCACAAACTGTTTCTCCTCGTTTTCCAATCTTGATCGACATCAGATAACGGAGCCAAGTGCTCTTCTCAAACGCCTCTCACCTCAGCACACGTTTAGTGTGAAAGAAAGGTCCCGAAGCCTCAGCTTCACGAGGAAACATCCTAGGGAGTTGACTGTGAGGTTGACTTCTTCATGCACGTAAACCCAGATCGGCGATGAATATCGATTGACAAACCTCAATGCGAAATTATCTTTTCTCCTTTTTCGTTTGATATATCTTAGCCCCAGCCCCGCGCTCTATTTATGGACGACATCGGGGATAAAGAAGTCATTGACCGAATGGCCAACGGTGGACAGGACAGCTCTGATAAAATCGTGCAGGTTCCTGTTCTCGATGAACTCCCAAGCGTGTTCTCAGATCTTGTGCGGCCCGATCTACGAAGACATCCCCGAGACTTTCTAACTTCCGTACGGACACTACTTCTTGTTTTGTAGAACTTGTAAATGCGTATATGTGTGTGCTAACTTGCCATTTGGTCCTGGATTTATGTTTCTAGCTGGGAGACACTTTGACAAACAAAATCGGCGAACCACTATTGGAAACTGTTCCCAAAATTTTAGCAGAGCCAAAAAAGATTATAAATGACCTAGATGGATTACCTCATGGTTTGATCGGACGAAGAGAGCACGCCCGTGATTTCAAAACTTTTGTACGCATCTCCTTTGTTTTCTTTCGACAGGTCGAGAGCTCAGAGTTGCCAAAGTTGACATGGCCCTGATTCTTTATCTTGTCGAACAGGGACGTAAAAGCGCCCGCGACATCAAGTTGAAGACCGTCCGAGGAATCCTTAGTCCAGTAAGTTTTGTCGATTTCCTCTGTGGTGATATGAGCAAGCCATTGACGCTCATCTTGATGATCCGTGGTTCCTCAGTCTATCTCCACAGCCAACATTGTTCCAAACAAACCTCTGCAATACCTTCCCGTGATCGGCTCGGAGTTGCAAAGTGTATCTTCCTCCCTTCCTATCAAGCTTCTCCGAAAAGATTCAGAATCGAACTCGCACTCTCAGGAGGGCAATGATGATAACGACGACGACGAGGACAAAGATAAAAACGACAACGAGGAGGATCAAGCTTGGGAAACGCCTTCGTCCAATAAAGATTTTGCGAAGGACTCATCCGAGGCTGCTAAAGATTCTCACAAATCGTCCAACAAGCATCGATCAACAAACTCCAACGATTTCATGAGCGGAAGTTTGCGCGCTCGATCGAACACCAATTCGGCTCATACATCAGAGACGGGCGCAAGGCTCAGGCCTGACATAAAGTGTAACACGACATAACAGTTTGGACATGTTCAACAGAGTGTGGGGCAGACGAGTTGACGACTGGATGAGACTGAAGGGTGCGATTCGTGTTTCTTTTCCTCAGAGAGCTGGTCTTTCTGAGAAGATTTAATGTAAACGAGTGGGTTTTGTTTGTTGCTCTATCTCGTCAATGTGCTCATACTTATTTCCCACGTTTCTCTCTTTATGTGCGCTCACAGGATTTCTCGTTCTAAGTTGTATTCTGTCATTGGGTTTGTCGAATAATATGATTCTTATTATTCAAACTGGATCCTTTCGATGCACGCATTAGAGGACGCAAACATTGTGATAGATCTATACGAGAAAACGTGGATCATGTATGGAAGAATGACTGGCGATAACAGAAGAGAAGCAAAGAAGATTATTGCAGACCCAAGAACAGGAAAAGAAAGAGCGATCCTCTCAAACTAGTTGCCTGCAGAGTATTTGGCCCAAACGGCTTTTTCAGCCACAACTTGAGGAGCCTTCAATCCGGTCCACATCTCGAACGCGTAGCATCCTTGAACCAACAACGCAGAGACCCCGGGAACGATGTTCCATCCTTCGGTCTTCTGAGCCAACTTCAGCAAAGGTGTAGGGAAAGGTTTGTAGGCCATATCGACGACAACACCTCCTTTCCTGGCGGAAAAGAGCGATGCAGGCAAGTGAATCAAAGAAGAGGCCTCCTCCTCAACCAATGTGGTCGACTGGCCGGGAATTGTACCAATGATAATGCTAGGCGCCTCATCAGGGAAAGAAGAGAGAGTGTCAACAATTACGATGTTGTACTCTTCGGGGAAGCTATCCTTGATCTTTTGCGCGTTAGCCTTGGTTCGGTTGAATAGGTAGATCGTCTGAAGCCCAAGCTGGTGAAGAGCATACACAGCTGCTCGACAGGTTCCACCAGCACCAATCACAAGAGACGTAGTTGACTTGCTGATTTGGCTCTGAACAGGAAGCTTGAATAAGCAGAGATCTCGGATGGCGAGCCAATCAGTGTTCTCTCCTCGAAGCTCTCGAGTCCCATCGGGCCTAACAACAGGAATGATGGTGTTGACAGCTCCTACGATCTTGGCGTGCTCAGAGATAGTATCCAGGAGAGGCATTATGTCCAACTTGAGAGGAATCGTCACGTTGGCTCCACCGAAGTTGGCAGAGTTGATGATCGCTTTGAGCTTATCATCAACTCCCTCAGTCTCATGAAGACCGTAATGGTGAGGAAGACCTAGGGCCTCAAAACAAGTGTTATGCAGAGTAGGAGACATTGAATGTGTGATCGGAGATCCAAAAAGGAAGAACTCTTTGGGTGAGGTGGACCCGATCAAGTGCAAGGTTTGCTGGATCTCGGCGAAGGAAAGCTGGCCTGGCGCTGCTCGGACCGGAAGAAGAGGATGAGTGACTGGGCTCAACACAGTATTCAAGACTCGCGAGAGTTGACCAGCTTGCCCCATATTGATGGCAAGAAGAGGCTTATCCGACTTAGAGGCAACCTTAGCGGCAAATTCGCGCAGGGTAAAGTTGTCCTCCATAGTGTTGGCAAATCCGACAAGCTTGGTGATATCACCGTACTTGGCAGCTCGGGAATACCGACTCTTGACATCAGATCCGTCCCACTTCATCCGTCCAGATGCATCGTGGTGAGAGGCAATAATCTGGGAAGCACCTTTCTTCTCGACGAAAGCCTGGAGACTCTTGTCAGACCAGCCGATCTCAAGGTCAATGTACTCGCAACCCGATCGAACAGCGAGCTCGAGAAGCTCAAAGTACTCCTTCTCAGCATCATCTGGGAACATACCACCTTGAGAGTGGGTCCGAACGGAGAAGACAATGGGAAGGTTGGTTCGCTGTCGAAGGCCGGCAAGCTGAAGAGAGACGTAATCCTCCGAAGGCAACTTAGGAGAGGTAACAGTCTGATGATCTTCTGACAGGAGATCCACCCGGAGCTCAATGGCATCAACTCCGACAGAAATATCGTCGATGAAAGGGAGAGCAGGCGTCAGCTCAGGGAAAGTGAGGGAAAGGAAGGTCGATCGTTTAGGAGGAAGAAGGCTCTCCGACCGGTTGTAGTCTCGACCGACGATGAATCTGAAGAATCTGAAGATTTCGGATCGATCAGTCTGAGCATTCACAGAAGGGTACGATGTGGGCACAGGTCGGTGTTGAAGGTGAGTGTGGTTGAAATACTGGAAGGTTGAGCACTCGGCGAACCAAGGTGTTCGACGTTTCCACACGTCAATATCAGCTTCTCCATAGGCTGGTCGACCGCAGTTCTCAAGGAACGCCATAATCTCCTCCACAGGTCGGATAACATAGACCACAGGACCAATAGTAGTAGCGTAGTTCTGAAGAGCTTTCCGAGCCTCAGGGGTCTCGACGATTCCGCCTCCTAGACTGATAACATGCCTTTTGGAATGCTTCTCTATCAAGATGTTGAGGCAACGGGTCTCCTGCTTCCGGAAAGCAGCCCACCCTTCTTTGGCAACATATTCGGAAACAGATTGCCCAACCTCTTGGGCGAAGAATACATCAGCATCCACGAGATCCCACTCAAGGGCTTTGGCGGCGACCTCTCCAACCCAAGTCTTCCCGGCTCCTCGCATTCCAATGACGAAGATGGATGCATCCGGGTCGAAGCTGACAGTGGGGGAAACGTGGGTTATTGCAGATGTAGAAGCCTCAGCTTGACCGTTCCCGAGACCAAGAACCTTGATTCCAATCTGAAATATCAAGTGCAAGATATCAGACAAGATACATGCAGATCAGTACATGTTTGTTTCGAGTAAAACAACAAGACAAGCTCGCACCTTATTCTCAAGATCGTCCCACCAGTTAGGCCAGGTCTTTTCGACGCACCTCCTCTCTTCGATGATAGTTCCGGAGGCCACGCAAGCGAGCACAGAGAAAGCCATAGCTACTCGGTGGTCATCGTAGCAGTGAACCTTAACTCTGGGCTCAAGAGCCTCGATAGTAGTTCCATAGATGATAATTCCATCATCGAACTCATCAGTCTCGACTCCGAATTTCTCTACGAGTTTCAGTCAACAAATAGAGTGAAGCACAAGATAAGCTGACGGTTGTAAGAAAATTCAAAAGAAATGACAACTACTGACTAAGCTGATCCCGCATGCCCTTGATTCGGTTGCACTCTTTGACCCTCTGATTGGCGATACCATAGATTCGAGTCATGTTGCCTCCTTTCTCGTCCCTGGCTGGGCCAAGTGCGACGGCCGCCAAAACAGATGCAGTCAAGAATGCATCTGTCATAGTCTCCATATCAATCTCTCCAAGGGCCTTGAGCTGACCGACTGGAGGCCCAGTCACCGTAGTTTCATCCTCAGTTTGAACAACCTTGCAGCCCATAGGCTCAAGGACATTCTTAGCGAAACCAGCGTCTCCCTGCAGAGAGGATGAACCAATGTTTTCAACCGTGCAGGTCGTACCAGTGATGGCAGCGATGGCGAGTGGGTAGGTAGCACTACTTGCATCCGACTCGACGCTGTATTTGGCCGGGTTGACATACGCCCCCTGAGGGATTCGATAGACGTTGAGCAGGGTGCCATCAGCATCAACATCTCGGGTAACGTTGACACCAAACGTCTTCATCATCGAGATGGTCATGTCAATGTAAGGCTGAGAAATGACTTGTCCTCCGGTAAGCTCAAGCACGACAGGCTCCGAGGCGTAGGGAGCGCAGAGCAGGATGGAGGAGACGTATTGACTTGAGATGGATGCAGCCAGCTGAATCTTACCACCGTTAAATCCATCAGATTTGATGGCGAGAGGAAGGAAGCCTTGTCCCTCGACATAAGAGATGTCGGTTCCATTGGCGGTAAGAGCTGTGACTAATGGGGCAATCGGTCGGACCTTCATATACGAGTTACCCGTCAGGATTGTCGTAGTCTTTTCGTTCGACTCAGCGGGAGACTGGACAAGGGCGCAGACGGAAGTAAGGAATCGAGCGGCTGTTCCAGCGTTTCCGATGTAGAGCTCCTTTCCAGTAGGGGGAGATCGGAGGAAACCTCCTCCTCCCTCAACGACCAAGGTCTCTCCTCCGTCTTCCCACGAGAACTTGGCACCCTGTGTATGGGGAAAGACATTGTCGGTAAACGAAGACAAAATAATTGGTCAGATCAAGGCTCTCCTCCAAGAAGGAAAAAGTATATGAGCTAACCTGAAGGTCCACCAAAGAGCTCATCATGACAGCGGTATCATCCGAGTGGAGAAGATTTCTCAGTCGGCACGTTCCGTTTGCTAGCGCGGCCAAAACAAGCGCTCGGTTTGAGATACTCTTCGATCCAGGTGTAGTCATCTTGATAGGACTGTGAGGAACACCGCCGATAACCCTAACCGTATCGCTCAAAGTCTTCCTGATTACCTCGTCGGCCACCACGGTTGCCTTTTCTTCGAACGTCTTTCCGATCCGGCTTAGAAGCACGATTTTCTTGTGCGACCCAGAGTTCTTCTTATCAATTCGCATGATGTCAAGTAATCGATCAACGGTAAGACCCTTTGCTTCTGGCAAGGACGAAATCCTCGGATCGGTGACAGAGACCGGCAAGTTGTACGCCTTGAGTGCTCGCTTGAGTCGACCGACAGCTACCTGACTGAGTGTTCCAAGCTGACGAGCGACCTCGGCCTCCAAGATGATTCCGATAGCAACACATTCTCCGTGAAGGATCTTTGGAGTCAGCACGGCCTCGATGGCATGTCCGATGGTATGCCCAAAGTTGACAAGGTTGCGGAGTCCAGTCTCTCGCTCGTCCAAGGTAACAATCTCAGCCTTGACGCCAATAGATCCAGAGACGACAGTGAGAAGAAGCTTTTGGGCTTCAGATCGAGTAGCGAGCGTCCGGCCTGCAAAAGTGGATGTTGTTGAGCCAGAAGAGATAGCAGAGGTAATCTCGGCCGCTCGGGATTCGAGAGAAGCGAAGTCATCCTCCTTCCAGATAGCAGCAGTCTATACAACAGAGAATAACGGGTCAGTGTTCGCTGAATCAAGAGGAGGTCTACGGAAGACAAGGTTGGCTAACCTTTACGACCTCAGCCATTCCGTTTGAGAACTCTCTTGATGGAAGGGTCTCAAGGTATGCCAAGTCAATGAAAATGAACTCTGGCTGCCAGAAAGCTCCTATAAGGTTCTTCCCGTGGATAGTGTCGATGGCGGTTTTCCCACCAACGGCTGAGTCTACCATAGCTAAAAGAGTGGTAGGGATCTGGCAGAACCGAATTCCTCGCATGCTGTTTGATGATCAAACCCCAACAAAGACCATAAGAACGGTAAGCTACTGCTAAGTGAGGATCGACATTGCTTCTCGGCACACACGTTTAATCAATCAGTAGACCCAAAAATGATTAATGACTTACGCAGTGGAAGCAACGAAACCAGCCAGGTCTCCTACTACACCACCCCCAAGGGCAAGAACGACAGTATCTCTGGTGCATTTTTCGGATTGCAACCATTGATGAAGATCGTCCCAAACGGTGACTGACTTAGCCTCCTCTCCTGGGTCAACCTGGTAGTTGATGACTCGAGTATCGGGCTTGGACGAAGCAGCAATCTCGGCTTCAAGCTCGCCGACGAGAGCCGGGAGGTAAAGAGAGCCAACGTTGGTGTCGGTAATGATGGCATAGGTCGAAGAGGGTAGTTCGGACAGGACGGTCCGAACGAGGTGAGGGGTTAGATGAAAACCGCAATGGATGCTCTCTTTGCCCAGGATTCTGTGCCGATGAAGCGAAGGGCGACTCAGTAAATATCATTCGGCCTCAAAAATGCTCAAGAAAGAAAGAGAGAGAGAGGGACGCACGAGACTTTGAGAACATCTACCTGGTCGTTGGTAGAACTAGAATTGGACATGGTCCTGAACAGATGAGACCTAACTTTTTTGTCATTCAGGAACGAATACATCGTCAGCGAATGGTGATGCGCATAAAGTGCCAGCGACTGGATACACGATCATGAAATTTGTCTTTTTTCTTCGGAAGATGAACTCACTCAAGCTGAGATAGTCTCGGCTGTTTTGTTTGATCTTAAAAGAGAGAAGGAAAGAAGAGAAGGATGATGGGGAGAGTAGAAGAAAGAAGAAGGCGACCGAGAATAGAGCACAACGCCTTTTTCGCCCGAGTCACCTCGTAATTACCAAATCATAGACCTTAAATTAATTTCAAAAATAAAATCATGTATATTTATCTGCTTCAAACTTCGGAAAAGGATGCGCGCATGCATGGATACGATGTGTATGTTTATAGAGATTGAGAACCTCGCTTGAAAAAGACAAGAAAAGACGAAGAAAAAGTAAAGAGTGGCATTTGAATTGAATGGGAAGGTCCTTGTTAGAGTCAATTATTGAGGTATCGTCCCGCTCTATCTAAAGTCCGATATAGCTGCTCCTTCCTCCAGGGTTAAGCAGTGAAGTCTGCCCAATCTTGATCCGGCCAGTTCCTCGGGATCCATCCGTTCCACCAGCCAAACTTTCCGTTCCCTCTCTGAACAGACCTCCGCTCAGCTGAGCGGCATCCATCATTGGACTAGCCAGTGGTGTTCGAATACCGTTACCGGGAGTCGAGGGCATCCCCGGCGTGGCCAATGAGGGAGAGGAGATAAGAGCGGCTGAAGAGTTGAGAGGCAGGAACGCTTCGGCGTGCCATTCATACCAAACCTGAAGATAACAGGGGAAAGGTGGCGGTAGATTAGATGGACAGAACGTCAGCATGTTCGTCGGAGGAGTAAAGGATATCAGAACCAAGAAATATATCAAGCTTACTTTACGACTGCGCGAGTCGGTCAACCGCCAAATGTGAACGTCTAGTTCGGAGTTGCTAGGCAAGAAGAGGGGTTCCTGTTAAGCGCAAAGGATGAACAACGACAAAAACCTTCATGAGCTAGGTGTCCGATGACATTCTGACCTTGGAGAGAGCTACCCAATGAGAGAGAGACCGGCGTTAACCTGGAACTTACTCGGAAAGGGAAGAACAGAGGGAACCAGCTGAGCATATCCGGGCTGATGATATGCTGTCGGTCAGGATGAATGGAAAGTCCAATGGATCCATAAAGATGAGCCTCAAAGTAACCAGCCAGACCATGAAGGGCACCTGCATGTGGGATGTGGAAGGTTAAGTGGGCAGATCGAGTGTTATGAGAGTTTGTAAGAGGCAGTCCCGATTCGTCGAGTACCAAATCCCTCCTTGGGTGCTCAAATGCCCAGCATTCTTGAACCCTTGGTCCGCACCGAACGCTGTCCGGAGGAGCATCCCCTGAAAGCGTGTTGACGGCCTGGAACATGACAACATATGGCGTTTCTGCCTGCTTAGGTTCCCTAGAGGTGGCATTAACCTCATTGAAAAGTTTGGATGAAGAAAGCGGCGCAAGATGAGCAGTGTAAGAAGATGGGATTGAGATTCCATCGGCTGTTAAAATGAACAAGTGAAACATATAGAAAACGCATGACACGTTAATTTTCGGTCGCAACTATGTTTACCTTGATTGAACTCTCTTGTGAGCAGAGAATCGATATCATGACAACGTACGTTTCAAAAATCTCATCGCTCCGTCTAGACATTCTGGCGAGAGCTCGTTGTCTCCAAATGACCCCAACAGCTCTGATACGATGATATCCGCCGGCTCAGGGACGTCTAATGTTCGCATATCGCCAAGGATGATCTCGACCGCATCTCCCCACTCGAGCGCTTTGCGCTCTTGCAGTCTATATCATTCAGAAGGAAGAAGCCAAGGAAAGGTAAGCTCGTTTTTCAGGAATGCAGACTGAACAAGTCGACGGCAGAGACAGAGTAGAATGAAGACCGCACGTGATGAAGGCACTGGCATTCTTTTCGATGGCATATACATGAGCTTGCCGGTTTGCACGCTGCAGAGCTCGCAACACACCGGCAACCAGAGGGCCTCTTCCTGCTCCGCAAACATAGATGGCTCTAAAGATATGGGGTTTTATTCAAAGCAGAATCAGATACTGTCGAACAGAGGAAAAAGTTGTTAAAAAAGAGAGGGAAACACTACTTACAGTGAAGTCCCTGCTGGTCTATCATTCAGAGCCAACACCACGGCCTCTTCGTAATTTTTGTACTTGACCGGGTCGCGCTCAAACACTTCGTACGTTGAGCTCTGAAGATCATCCATAAGTGGCTGGAGTGGCGCCTGGAGCCAATCCCAGTAACCTCTCGCAAAGTCATCCATTCCGCCCGGAGATGTGTGAAGCTGCCTGGCCGCTCGCTCGAGGTGTCGAACGTATTGAGGATAGGCTGGGGCACCACCTGAAGGATGCAGGTTTGCTGTCGTTTGGGAGAGGATGATTGTCGGTCGTTGCTATCAACATCCAGTCAAATTGGAAACTTCAGTCAGGAAGGCAGAACTTTCGAAGACAAAATCGAAGAGAAAGTAGAGGACAGTACCTTCATGACTTCCTTGAGGAAGGTTTGAGTAGCTTTGCTGAGAACAGGGTATCCTTTGGCATTTGAGATGAAGCTAGAGGCAGGAAGAAGTATGTGTCTAGTAGGTTCTGAGGCCCACCGAGCGAGAGCTCCAGGAGAAGGAGGGAGGGGGGTGGTAAGATCCAAAGCTGAAAAAGAAAAACATATAAAGTAAATGACTATTTCTCGGAAACAGGGCGGACACAATGTCTTGAACCGGAAGATATATGAACTTGGTGAAGAGTGCAAACCACTTACTGCAACTGAGCCTAGGGTTGTAACCACACATCGTTCTGATGACATCCCACAATTCCCAGGTCGCGCTTAGGTCTGGACCACCTGGTCGACTGGTACTCAGACGGACGCTGTTTCGACTCATGATGCTCCCACTACTCCTGGCATTATCCCCTGGCTGACTCATAAGTTCCGCCGGGTCAGAGATCGAGATTCGGATAGAGATTTGAGTATATGGACCACCGGCAGCCAGGCAGGCGTTTACAGCTCGGGCGTAATCAGCGACGAGCGCTCGGTTCCGAGGCGGAGGAAGTATCACAACTGGTACATTCAAATAGGCTGCTTGGGCGAGCTCATGTCGGAGCGCCTGGAAGGACGGATAGAGAAGTTCGTGAGTTCGGATGTAACTCAAGATAGCAGTCGGGAAGCAAAAGCGATACACTTACGAGCTCAGAATCGAATCGAATACCTTCATCTGCGGAGTCGAGATCCAGCCAGTCTGAAGCCATTCCGATCAGATGCTCAGTCTCCTCTACGAATTCGGGTAGTCAAACTCTTTCAAACGTCAGACCAAGAAACTTTGCAGTAGCCGATATATGAGAAGGAAAGAAGATCAACTGAGCTTACCAAGTCGAGTGACAGTGACCTCCCCTCTCATAAAACCTCCTCCCATTCTCCAACGTTCGGCCTCTTCTTCTGTCTTCCGTCGGGACTCTGGGTCATCCGGTGCATCCGCTGCGCGAAGACAAAGTCTCTCCCATCGGGTTTGCCAATTTCTGTTGACGACGCACAAGTCGAGAAGGAAATACACAGCCGAGGATGGATAACATGTTGAGCACACGTACACAAACGCACGACCCGCCAAGATTTCGACAAGAACTACTGCCTCATACGGATTGTTGAGATAGCAGGTAAGAGAAAAACTCACGAGTTGGTTAGGCTGAGGCAGACGTGATCGAAATCTCTGGCTTGAGCGTCTTCGACCAAGAGCTGTACTGCGGTCTTTCTAGCTTCGGCGGGCGAAGCGTTGTTGTACCCGTTAGAACCTTTGTGAGGAACGTTCGTCGGATTGAACGGGATGGAGGAAAGCGGAACATGGAGAGCGAGCTACATGAGCAAAACGAAGTATCAAACCAAATTCTGTCAGAATTGGCCATGTTGTTGCTGCAGCAGGCTCGGAAGAAGAGATCAAAATAAAACTGAAACAACAAGGTCGAAAGAGAAAAACTCGGGAGAAGGAGGAAGGAAAGGCTAAGACTGACAGGAACTCTATCTTGAGCGGACGTCATCTTGGATAATTGATGGATATCAGTACCCTGACAAGATCTGTAGAAACCCGAAGCTGCCAAAGAGAGATTTAGAAAGGAATGGATGTGTATGAACGAGAGCTCTGTTTCTTTGCTCCTTCGGATAATCTCATTTGGAAAAAAGAAGGAGGTCACACGCGAGCGGGTCATGCGTAAATGAGGCGTAACCGCGCGCGAAAGCGGTGTTGGCGAAATCAGTCGCGTTGTGACGTGTCATGTGGCGTAGACGCGTCAGTCGAGATTATACGTAGTACCGTATGATTGCGCTGTTCGTCCAGTTGGTTGCTTGCTCGCTTACTGATGTGACTTGAACAGACAAAAAGCTAGACAGAAAAGACTTTCATCCTTGCATAACATCAACTCCGGGCATCATGTCTTTCACAGAATCTCCCTTCCCTTTCTCGACATCCTCCTTTGCTTTCTGAAGATCCCGATCCTTACCCATCGATCCTTTTCCTCTCACAAACTTGACGCCCGCCCGGCCCTGCCATCCTTGCTCGAGCTCTTTGGTGGTCTGAGCGTAGTGGTTGAAGAACCGAGCTTTCTCGACTGCGAACCGAGCTGGACCGTCTGGGCCGGAGAGAATTTGGCGGATTGAAAAGAAAAACGCGTCAAGGTGGGCGTTGTTATGTGTTGCTATCAGCAGGTTGGATAACATTCTTCGTTAGTTCCAGGTTCGTACGTTTGAGAAGAGAGGAACCAAAGGGAAGAAGCAAAGAAGTAAAGTCAGCCATGAATACTTTTAGAGGCAAGAAGAGAATATATGATAACAAAACGGAGACAAATGTTCTCACTCATGTGTCATAAGCAAATGATGAATGTACGCCTTTGTGAAGGCCGGTTGGGTATCCTTCGCGACCTCGATCTTCGAGAGTGGACAGTGCTGAATTGGATTCTGATCGAACGTCGGATGAGACACCAACGTCTTTCGGCCAGCTTCTTTCAAAGGCGTGAAATTAAACTCGAATCGAGGATCATACAAGTTGATCCCGACTTCTTCCGGTTCCGTCTGCTCCGTCTCAGCAGGGACAGGAAACTCGAACGAGAATGCTACTCCTGCCTCGGCCGCCTCCTCAGCTGGCGTGTAGTCAAACAGATCCCATCCGCGTTCGACGAGATCCAACATCTCGAATGGCGACAGGGCCGCTGGCGCGTATCTCGGTTTCTCTGCTGGCAGATCTTCAAGCGAGGATTCTAAAAGGGATTCGATTTCTTGAATGAACGAAGATGTTGGCGATGGATGATGTTGAACGCCTTGGATCGACCGACTGGCTGGATCCGTTGGGTACAGCCTATGTCGAAGAGCCGAGAGCGGAAGGGCATACCCTGCGACTTCATTATCGAGCGGCTCGGTTAGTTTGACGTTGACAGGTGGAGGATCGATGAGGGATTGACTGAACGCCCGTCTGTTTCTGGATTCGACACCACCCATCAGTTCGACCCAAACGGCCGGTCGTTCCTTCGGGTCGACTGACTGACGAGCAAGGATTAGCTCAGCCAACCAATTGATTGTCCTTTCTACCCCTCGTTGTTCTTTCCGACCCCGACTGTTTTTCCCAGTCCCTGTAGGTGCAACTGAACCACTGAAGAGATCTGAAGGCGACCAGATTATGTCCGGTCGGAGACTCAATGCAGCTCGATAGAAGTCGCCGAACGCGACAGAGTGAATTCCTCGAGTAGAGGAGAAACATAATTGAGTATTACCCGAGGCTGGTGGAGGAGGACTGGATGATCCTGGGTCAGACAACGAGAGCGAAAGAATGGTAGTAGAAGGAGAGAACACGAGGAATTTATGTAGTGGACGGGAAGACGAGGCTTTAACAATTGCCGGTATTGTTTGAGGATGTGTATAACTGGGTGATCAAACAGCCAGGCAGAGAAAAGCGGATCAGGATTTGAAAGACTGCGTGAATAGATGAAAGGTCTAACAGAGTAAACTGACAGAGAAGTTAAAGACACATGAGCAAGCGGAACAGAATCTTGCAGACGATCCAGGTTATCGTTTGTTAGATGTGGTATAACTCCCTGGGTTGTCTTTCGAAGAAGACCTGGGGTAGAAAGTATGATTGGTTGTTCGGAAGGAGTAGTTTCTGGAGTAGAACTCGACCTGGTCAACGTCAACTGGCCAAGTCTACTGGAAAATTTGGAGACCGGCTGACGGAGTAGTTTAAAAGCCATTGGATATGTAGGCTGAACAGAATGATCCATTATTTAGTCACTGGTTGTTGAGAGGGTTGTTGCTCAACTCTGAAGTGAACAGAAGTTTCTCTTGATGGAGAAAAATGATAGAAGAAATACGAAAAGTTGTTTAGAAAAGATTATAGGGTAACTACAACGAGCGCTACAGCTCTCTCAACTCTCCAGCCTGAAGACCTCCTTGCCATCAATCCACCAGCCAGGACCTGAGGCACTTCCTGTAGCTCCTTTGACGAACGACCGCTGCATTGGGTCAACCTGTTGATGTTTTCCAGATGTGTCAATGTACGATGAGTATAGAATGTGAAGAAGAGATCAGCTCTTGTGACAAACCCCGTCGGTTAGAACAACGAGCGTGCTTGCCATCTTCCACCACCGATGAGTCTCTGGATCATCGGCCACCGAGCGCATGTCTCGTTCGAAGTCATCTCCACAGTATTTCATTGTAGCCACAAGAATTGGTCTCGGATTCAGCTCAGGGATGTCGTATAAATGGATGCTGTAGTCTGTGATCGGCCCAAAAAATGAGAGAACAACTTGAGCATTGGTTTGAATCGTCTAAATCGTTCGACGGAAAGTCGAGAGAAACTAGAAAGGGGAAAACGTATCATCCTGACCAAATATATGAGCTTTTCGAAGAGCAGTCAGCACACCAGGAAACACATCCCGATGGCATGCCTCGTAATCGGCCAAACGAGATCTATCCAGAGAAATCATCTGAGAGATCCGAGTGCCTTGGTTCGTTTGTGGAAGATCTGGGTGCATGACTGTCTCGGACATCGTGAGTAATTCTCTTGCTTTTCCCCCTTCCAGATATGTTTTATAAAGATGTCGTAAGGACAGAGGTTGGGATGTAAAGATCGGAAAAGCAAGATCACGAAAAGCTTGTCTAGAGTTGAGCTCTTTCTAGCCTCGCGGTAAAGATGCACCGGCGAGATCTCAACTCTGCATCCTGATGAAAACAACTACACAAACAAATATAGCTTCGTTCGCTCCCTTGGCCTCATGCTTGCATTTTGGCGGGTGTGAAATTTGTTTATATCATCTTATGCTCTAAACCTCGCTTTGTAACATGAATTCGTACACCACGTACATATCTTGGTCACCGTTTGAGACGAAGCCTGTAAGACAGGACGATACCTAATCGGAAGGTTCTACGTAGAGAGAGGGGAGAAAGCATATATGTACAATAAACAGAGAGCCAAACTGTTCTCCTCGGCCACAGACACTCATTCTGTCTTGCCTGTTCCCGCAGTGCCAGTGCCGCCATCTGGATCGATGATGCTCTTCAAGTTATCCGGCAGGTTTTTCCAGGCTTGGGGCACTTTCTCCACGAGGAACTCCAAGGCCAATGGCGTGCGCTCCCAGATGAGGTTGAACGCGCCGATCTGAGTACCATCGGAGAAGGACTGAATATACCGGGTGACCATCGTGCTCATCGTGGTGGTCACCTTTGAAGCCGCTTGAAGGACGGAAAGAAAAGGTGGCTGCAAGGGAAGAGGTTGAATGAAACTGAGAAAACGAGGAAAGAGTCAAGTAAGAGCAAGAAATTCAATCGGTCAGGTTTGTTGCTAAGACTGCACATTCCTTGCATCCGTATGACAGAGGAACTGCAAGCTTACTCCTCACGCCCTTGGACCCAGTCGGACAATAGAGGTCTCGAGCCCTGCCTCGGGTACTTTTCTATATTGTCTCCCCACACCGTTCGCTCCTGCTTTGCTCTCATCAAGTTCTCTTTTTCGTCTTCCAACCCGCCGGCGGGTTCCCTGTCAAACAGCACGCTCCTCACAGCTTCGGATCCTGAGACGAGCACAAGTTCCTTACCCTCTAGCCACCTGACCCATTTTTCGACTCCTTTGCGCTCTTTAGCCCAGTCTTCTTTGGTGAGCTCCTTCCGGCGCCAGCAAAGTGCCCGGGAACGTTCGACGTTTGGTCCCGAAGGAGGTGCGAGCGAAGGCGTGTAAGGTGTGTAAGGAATGAATGCAACATGGTGAGGAAGCGGTGGAAGGGAGGAGGAAAGAAGGAAGCAGCGGAGAGACGAGCTGGGAAATGGTGGGGGCGAAGGCGATGCTGACGAAGGAGAAGATGATGAGGACGGATGGGGAGTGGCTGAGTACGGGGTCAACAGAGTAGCATAAGGCTGAAGAAGGTTTGCTGGAGAGATCGGCTCTATCGAATCAGGATCTGTTGGAGGATTAGTAGTGGAGACCGAGCCAGTCGATTCTGGTATCGGACCGTTGCTGGTGGGCGTCGTGCCCAACACGGGACTGTTCTCGTCAGATATGGTTGGCTGCAAGAACGACTCTGATACGGAAGACGATGGTGG